>CAKNYM010048164.1:8137-57549 GCA_932195095.1 Andricus curvator | reverse complement strand
CCAATTCAAAAGGACGAATTTTCCATGAAACAGTTGAATTTTCGACCAAAAAGATGACTCTAACAAAATACTTGAGTTATCAACAAATTAATTAAATTTTCAACAAAGTAATTGAATTTTTAACCAAATTGTTACATGTTCTATCAACAAAGATGAATTTTCAAACCAGAAAGAATAAACATCAACCAAAAATGTTGCATTTGCAACCAAATATTTGAATTTTGAACAACAAAAAAATTAATTTTTAACCAAACAGTTGCATTCAGAACCAAATAGTTGAACTTTAAACCCGAAAAGACGAATTTGTTAGAAGACAGTTTGAATTTTCAACCCGAAAAGTTGGATTTTGAACACAAGGATGAATTTACAACCAAAAATGTGATTGTTGATATTACAACCAAAAAAGATGAAATTTTTACCAAAAAAGAGGAATTTTAAAACCAAAAAGACGAATTTTGTTAAGAAGAAGAATAATTTGATCTTCAACTGAAATAGTTGAACTTTACAAACATAAAACATGAATTTTCAACTAAAATGATCAATCTTTAATTGAAGTAGTTGAATTTTCAACCAAAAAAACAAACAAAAGAAATAAATAAATTTTCAACGAAATAGTTGAATTTGTAACTCAAAAAGATAAATTTTCAACCAAATAGTTCAATTTTCAACTGAAAAAAAAAACATTATCATCCAGAAATGGATCAGTTAAAAAAATTCATTTTTAAGAAATTGGTTAAATTTTCAACCCAAGAAATGAACTGTCAACTAGAATGATGAATTTTTCAACTAAAAAGACAAATTTTCAACAAATGAAGATTTTTCAGTCCAAAAAGAAAAAAAAGTTCATCCAAATTGTTGAACTTTCAAGACACAAATATTTCAGTTTAATATTTAAAATAGTTGAATTTTTAACCCGAAAAGAAGAATTTTTATTAAAACAATTGAAATTTTGAACAAAGCAGAAGATTTTTGTAACAAAATAGTTGAATTAAAAAAAAAAAAATTATCAATCAAACAGTTGCATTTACAACAAATTAGTTGTACCTTCTAGCCAAAGGGACAAATTTTTTACAAAAAAGAGTTGAATTTTCAACCTAAAAAGACGAATTCTCAACAAAAAACGTTATAGACGCTCCACCGACAAAAAAATTTATATGTAGATAAATTTTTATCAAAAACGGTAAAGTTAAATTTTCAGTAAAAAAATTTAATTAAAAGAAATTTAATTTTCAACAAAATAGTATAGCTTTTAACCCAGAAGTTATTTTTCCAACAAAAACAAAGAATTTTCAACAAATAAAGATTCTTCAGTAAAAAAAAAAGTATATCCAAATTGTTGAAGTTTTAAGTCAGAAAACAAACTTTCTGTAAAAGAGTGGAATTTTGAAGAAAAAAGTTAATTAAAAACCAAATAGTTACATTTTTATCCAAAAAAGTAGAAATTTCAATAAAGAAGATTAGTTTTCTATTACAAAAACGACTTTTAAAATAAAAAATACCAATTTTCAACAAAAAATGGAAAAGTTGAATTTTCAGTTAAAAAAATAATTTCAAAAAGAAAAAAAAGTTAACCAAAGAAATAAATCTTCAAACAAAAAAAATGAATTCTTAACAAAGTAGTTTATATTTTACCAAAGCAGCTAAATTTTGTAACTAAAAAAGATCAATTTTTAAACAAAAAATGGAATAGTTACATTATCAGTTAAAAAAATTAATTTTCAACTATACAAAAATTAGTTTCTAACAGAATAGCCCAAGCTTCACCAAAGATATGAATTTTTAACTGAAATAATTAATCTTCAACACAAGCCGAAAAAGATTTTAATTTTATATCAAAAACTGGTAAGTTCAACAACAAGAAACGACCTTTCAACAACATAGTTGAATCCTCAATCAAAGACGATTAATACTAAACCAAATTAATTTTATGCACTAAAATATGAACATTCAACAAAAAAGTTAATTTTCTAGTAAAATAGATGAATTTGCAACACAAAAGACGAATTTTCAACAACAAAATTGTATTTCCTTTCAAAAGGGATCTCTTTTTAACAAGATTGTGGAATTTCCAATACTAAAACACAAATTTTCAAGAAAAAATATAATTTTCAACCAGAAATGAAATAGTTAAATTTGAAGGTCAAAAAATTGATTTTCAACCAAAAGAGACGAACTTTCAAAAAAATAGTTCAAGTTTTAAGCAAACAGATCGATCTTTAACTAATCAAATAAATTTTAAACAAAGTAGTTCAGCTTTCAACCAAGTCGATTAATTTTCTAACCAAAAAAGATGAAATCTAAATGAAAAATTTAATAGTTGAATTTCCAACTAAAAAAATTAGAACCCCTTCCCAAACTTCTTCCTCTACTTCCCCCTCTTCTCTCTTCCACAGCTAATAATAACCTCTACATAACCTCACTTCCCCTACGTTCCCAACCCTAATTAAAACCTAACTTCTCCACCCCTGATTTTATTTCCCTTCCCCACCTCGCAATTTCCCTCCCCTTATTTCCCCTACTATGCCACCCCTCGCTGGGCAATCATCAATTCGCCAACGGCTACCTGCGACCTCTTCCCCCTCTACTGCGCTTGTCGGCGACGAATTCCCCTCCAGCGCTGCTGGCTGGAAGCGTGGTCGGTATATTCGCCGACGCAATGCTCCTCCTTACTGCCAGCAGCGCTAGAGGGGAATACGTCGCCGACAAGTGCAGTAGAGGGGGAAGAGACCGCAGGTAGCCGTCGGCGAATTGACGACTGCCTCTTCGCTTTCCCACCCATAATTACTTCTGTCAAAATCGCTTTCCCTCCGCTCTCTGCCACTACTGCTCCTCTCATAATTGTCCCTACCTTCCACTCCTTGGAAAAATATGACGAACGGACACCCGACCGAAACTAAAAGGGTTTCTGCCCAGGGCTACGAAACACTAAAACAATCAATTTCCAACAAAAAGAAACGAGTTTTCAACAAAATACATGAATTCTGAACCGGAAATATAATGATAGACATTCAATTAAGAAGAATGAACTTTCAAGGAAAAATAGATGGATTTTCTTATTGGGTTCTGTTAATTCAGTTCGCACTTGAGCGAAAAAACGAGAAAAAGGAAAAGTTTCTAGAAAATAGGGGCGAAAAGAGGAATTCCTTAAAAAAGGAGAAAGAGTGTTATGTCTGTAATTGGTTATCATCAGTGGGAAATGTTGGCTAGTAACGAGTTAAGAGACCTTGTGAGAAGAAGACGACCTTTCTCCCTGGAGAAGGCAGTTACGTCTATTTTGGTCTACCTCTGCCATCTTCTTTCATTTTCACACGACGAGACACCATTCAACTACATAGTTATAATATGTGTAGGTACAATTCACAATCTACAATGTGATGGATGCGCATCTTTTATTTGTCCTTCCTTTCTTTTCCACCGTTTCACTCCATATATCATCGTTCCTTCTTACTTTTAATTTTAATCCAACCGGATACACACTCCTGACTCGTGTGAATTTTTCCATACCGTGAAAACAAGATACCTAATTAGCCAGAATAATCTTTAAATAATATTCCAAATTAAACATTGAACTTTACACACAATTTACATAAAAAGTATTTTAATTAATTTTTTCTGAAAAAAGATCTCCTTTCGCTCCGCTGGTATATATAATCTACTGTATACTATCTACTGTACTGGTATACATAATCAGAGTCGATGGTTTTAAAAAATGAGAAATATTTGAATGGCTCGATAATATTGCAAATTATACCTGGAAAAAACTTGAGATACCTGGAAAAACCCTGCAATTGTCTGGGAATTATTTTCCAGGATTTGATTAGAATCCCTGTAATGGATATTCATTTAACCAGTCTAACCAAAATAATTGTTTGAAATTATTTTCCTTAACATTATTATTTTTCAATTAAGAACAAAAGGAACCATTGTAAAGAAATTTCACAAAGTCAACTTTTTTCTAAATTGTCGCAATATAAAATATCAGATTTGAAAGTTTTATTAAAAATTCCTATTTATATTCTTTTTATGTACAGGAATCTGTATTATCATTAAAGAATAACAGAAATTTTTAACGTCTTTTCAGACTAGATGGAGCTATGAATTAAAAATTATTTTAATTAATTTTTTCTGAAAGAAGATCTCTCGATCTCTCTAGTAGCTTAATTGGAAAATCACCTGACGGGAAATCATAAGTTCTGTGGTTCGAATCTCAGCGGACCGAAAAGAGATCTTTTTTTCAGAAAAAAATTAATTAAAATTATTTTTAATTCATAGCTCCATCTAGTCTGAAAAGACGTTAAAAATGTATGTTATTCTCTAATGATAATACAGATTCCTGTAGATAAAAAGAATATAAATAGGAATTTTAATCAAACTTTCAAATCTGATATTTTGTATTGCGACAATTTAAAAAAAAAGTTGACTTTGTGAAATTTCTTCACAATGATTCCTTTTGTTCTCAATTGAAAAATAATAATGTTAAGGAAAATAATTTCAAACAATTATTTTGGTTAGACTGGTTAAATGAATATCCATTACGGGTTGTCTATTCAAATATTTCTCATTTTTTTAAATAATCGACTCGGAGTACGTATACAGTTTCCCGAGTTTATACCATAAATAATCTTTTTTTTTCATTTTCTATTAAAGTTTTGACAAAATATGCTACAAGATATTCTTACATATATTAGCAGCATACAATAATTATGAATACCTAAATAATACTATAAACAATATTAAACATAATTAATATAATTTCTTGAATTTGTCTCTCAACTCCATGAATTTGAATAATAATTCAAACAAGATTTTATTTTATCTTCTTATACTTCAATATGTTAAATTCAATTGAATCCGCCTCGAAATCCTAACTTTTCAAGTAAAAATATTGCATTTTCAACAATATAAATTAATTTTTAACCAAATGGTTGAATTTTCAATCAAAAAGATTAATTTTCTACCAAAAAAGACGATTTTTAAAAAAAAAAAAAAAAAAAAAAAAAAAAAATTCTTAACCAAATAGCTGAATTAACAACGAACAAAATTAATTTTCTAGCAAAAAAGACGATTTTTCAAAAAAATACACTCCGCGCTCCCTTATACGACATTCCCCTATACGTCCGCTCCATTATACGACCAGTTGCCGCTCCCCTATACGACGGAAAGGTCGTTCTCCACCATCCCCACTCTTCCGCTCAAAGCTCGCGCGGGAAGCAAATAGTCTCGCGCGTGAATATGATATAGTCAGCTGTCAGTGACGCAGGATTCAACGCGCATGCGCAAGACCACGTGCGATTGTTGGTATTGCAAGTGGAAGGGTTCCCCTTGCGCCGTCGTATAAGGGAACGTTTTCGGTCCCGAGCTCGTCGTATAAGGGAGCGCGGAGTGTACATGAATTCTCAACCAACTAGTTGATTTTTCAATTAAAAAAGATGGATTTTCAAACAAATACTTGCATTTTTAACCAAAAAAGATCAGTTTTCAACCAAAAATAGAAGTTAAATTTTCAGTTAGAAACTAATTTTCCACAAAAACAAAAAAATTGTCAACCAGCTTGATGAATTTTCAACTAAAATGATGAATCTTCAACTGCACTAGATACACTGAGTTACATTTTCATTAAAAAAATGTCAACCAAAAAAAAAAAAACAATTAAAAAAAGTAGTTAGATTTTCGAACAAAGTGATCAATTTTCAACTAAAATGATGAATTTTTAACTAAAATGATGAATGTTTAACTAGAATAATTGAATTTTCAACCCAGAAGATTAATTTCTTCCAAAAAGACGATCCAATTGAAAAATATATTTTTAAACCAAAATGATGGAATATTTAACTGCAATAGATACATTTTCAGTTTAAAAAAAATGTCAACAAAAAAAACGAATTAAAAAAAAATTAGTTACATCTTCAAATTTTTATTTTTTCTTCTTATACTAAAAATTCGGTGCATATTTAGATCAAATGAATGTAGGTACTATATTAAATTCAATTTAAATAGCTTCGAAATCCTAACTTTTCAAGTAAAAATATTACATTTTCAACAATATAGGTGAATTTTTAACCAAATAGTTGAATTTTCAACCAAAAAACTTAATTTTCTACCAAAAAAGACGATTTCCAACAAAATATATGAATTCTCAACCAAATAGTTAAATTTTGAATTAAAATAGATCAATTTTCAACCAAGTAGTTGAATCTTGAACCAAAAAGTTCAGTTTTAAATCAAAATTTAAATAGTTATATTTTCAGTTAAAAAAATTAATTTTCCACACAAAGAAACAACAAATTTTCAACCAAAGTCATGAATTTTCCACTAAAATGATGAATCTACAACTGCACTACATGAATTTTAAACCAAAAAGATGAATTTTTAACAAAAGAGTTCAACTTTCAACCAAAAAAGATGAATTTTCAAAGAAGATTAATTTTCTACCAAAAAAGACAAATTTTCAATCAAATTCTTGAATTTTTAACTAAAAGGTATCAATTTTCAACTAAAATGATGAATCTTTAACAGGAATAGTTCAATTTTCAACAAAAAGATAAATTTTCAACCAAGAAAGATGAGTTTTCGATCAAAAGAGATGAATTTTTAACTAAAAAAGATAAATTGTCAACCAAACATTCAATAGTTAAATTTTCAGTTAAAAAAATTATTTTTCAACAAAAGAGATGAATTTTCAACTGAAATGATTGGATATTCAATTGGAATAGTTACATTGTCAGTAAAAAAATTAATTTTCAGCCAAATAAAAAACGAATTTTCAAAAAAATAGCTCATTTATCAACCAAAGAGATTTAATTCAAATTAAAATGATGAATCTTGAAAAAAAATTAATAAAAGAGTTTTAACTTTCAAACAAGTAATTTAATTTTCATTCCAAAAAAGATGAATTCTGAACAAAAAAAGATTTTTCAGTCAAGAGAGAAAAAATTGCAAACAAACTGTTGAATTTCCAAGCAAAAAGATGAATTTTCAACCAAGACGCTAAATTTTCAACCAAAAATAGAGTTGTTCAATTTTCAGTTTAAGAAATTAATTTCGAACCAAAAGAAAGACGAATTTTCGACAAAATAGTTCAATAAAACCACACCTTTTTTATTCTTCCAAATATTTTTGAAAAGTTTCTACTAATATAAGAAAGGCGTCTTGTCAGCATTATGCTAACTAAATCATTTTTGAGGTCAGGAGAATTTTTTTTTCCTAAAAATGTAATTTTTTATTTTTTCTCGCAAACTATGAAAGATATCGCAAAAGAACAAGAGACATCAAACTTACAAGATATGTTCATTATCAAAGTACAAGTTCAAAAAAAAATTGTCAAAACATTTAAGGGTGGGTTTTTTGAGAAAATCGATTTTTAATTTTTTCATAAAAACCCCTGCCATTTTGTTAATTTTAAACCTTTCCTTAATTTTCCTGCGAATTTTAAAAGAAGAAGATGAACGCTATTAGAGTCAAGAAGAAAATAATAAATATCTCAATTATGTCAAAAGTTATAGAGGTTGAAAAAAAAATCGGGGTTTTTGACAAATAAAGCACAAAATTGAAATACGCATAACTTCTTGGAAAAAATTTTGTTTACAAATCGGAAAAATACGTATCGCCTAATTTCCTCTAAAAAAAACAACCTATTTTATCCCTGACACATTCTTCGATTTCAAGTGTAGAACCCTGCCTGATTTGAAATGGATTCGATCTATTGAAAATTTTCAAAAGAACTTCATCGAAACCATTAATGTATTATTTTTAACAATGCTTAAATTTTCATTAAGAAATTTTGTATCTGATAAATTTATTGCTCTATCACCTAGCCCGACAATAACACCAATCTTATAATATATGTATATATTTTTATTTTTAATAATAATGATTATTAATTAATCCGCTTAAATTCGAGGAGTAATTAAAAAGAAATTTTACAGACCGAACATTTTATTCTCGATTTCATAACTAGTAAAAATAATAAAGATTAGTGATTTAAAACTCATTATACTTCATAAATGGTTTAAAGCAAGTTTATTACTCGAATCAAGCATAAATTGAAAGATCGTAAAAAGAAAGGAGAGAAGCTAATTAAAAAAATAATAAACCGTTTCTCCAACGTGATTTGTAACTTTTTGGAAGCCTAATTCGCACCTGGCTCAAGGCCTTGCTCGGTTTAATAGAAATGGTAAATCAATGGATCCAAAATTTAAGACTGTATTGTAGAAAAATAAATAAATATAAAAATATTTTCAAAAAATGGAACACAACCTTTCTTGAAAAGGTTTATTGAGCAGGATATTAAAGCTAAAGTTTGGACCTTTTTAAATCCCAATGATAGTCTTTAGACTTTACATAAGTTATCGATTAAATAATTATTAAAAGTTAAAATCCTCAGTTTGGATTTCCGGATTAAAAAATTTTTAA
Source organism: Andricus curvator (assembly GCA_932195095.1). Lineage (NCBI taxonomy): Eukaryota > Metazoa > Arthropoda > Insecta > Hymenoptera > Cynipidae > Andricus > Andricus curvator. The sequence goes on along the minus strand of CAKNYM010048164.1, from coordinate 49,137 downwards.
CGGAATCATTTCTTTTTAACTAAAGAACAAAATTTGCACACAATAGACTTCCTAACTAACAACCTTTGTCATTTTTATAAACAAATTCAATTCAATTGACAAGTAAAAAATTATTCCAAAATTTGTAGGTATAGAAAATAAAATTATCAATTCAAACAAAAAAAAACTGTTAACTCACTGTTTTCAAAAAAGTCATTTTCGTATTTGTTCAAATTATCTTTTTCCAGTTTGCTTAAAAAAATGTTTTTTACGTCCGAGGGCTTTTTACTAATAAAAAAAAACAAAAAAAACAACATTTCAAAATAAAAAAATTATTGTTTACATTGCTACGTCGCTTTTTTCGATTCTCTAGACTTGCAAATTGTTTTCTAGTGTAGCTGAAAAAAGATGATAACAAAAAAACACTAGACGTAAACATAAATTATCGCCTAGAGAACGTCAATTAAAAAGCTGTAAAAACTTGAAGACATTGAACACATCCAAAGACATACAAAAGAGTTGACGTATACGAAAATATGAAATACATGAAAATAATAACTTTTTTAAGTGTTTTTTTAAGGCGTTCATCAATCGACACCAAATTAAAATACTTTTTTAGGGTCCTAATACACTACTTTTCCATATAGTTCCAATTTCGATTTATATAATTATGTTTTTTCGGCCAATCCTAGTAGAGATGTTATTTTAGTCAATCAGCAAAAAAGTTCGAACATATGTTTAACAGCAAAGTGAAGAAATAGTGGCATTAGCGAGCCCTGACATTTTTTAAGAAATATCTAAAGTTCGGATTCTTTGAAACGAGACAGTAAAATAATTAAATTTAAATTTCGCGCTAGAAAAATATATGCCACACTTGAACATAACCTTCAATTTCAATTGCACTTTGGCACGAAAGTTTAATTGCTAAATTTCTTTTTTTAGGTTTAAACAACCATTTTTTTAAAAACATTGTTTCAATATTGAAAATGTAGACAAATTTGCGTTAATGACCAATAGGCCCCTATTTTCGAAATTTTCAAAATTTTCAAAATTAAATTTTAAAGTTATGAATTTTGAAAATATATCATTGAAAATGATTTAATTTTAAAGATTTACATAGTTGAAAGGTATGCATTTTTGTAAGTTTTTTCAAATAGATTAATTTTTTTAATTTTCAGTTGAAAATTCTTCAATTTTAACAATTAACAATAGAAAATTCTTCAATTTTTAAGATTTACAATTGAAGATTCAATACTTTGGAATGTTTATAGTTTAAAATTATATAATTTTGAATGTTTTTTTTTAATAGTTCCATTTTTAAGATTTTAAATTGGAAACGTTTTCATTCAAAAGTTGTATAATCAAAAATTCCTAAAAATTTGGATGATTTTGAAGATCAAAAAGAGTTTTCAATTCAAAATTTTCCAAAATTGAAGAACTCAAAAATTTCAAATGCAAATCATCAAAATTACGGAATTTTTTATTGTAAGAATTAAAACTTGTACAATTGATATTCTAAATTTTCAAAATTAAAGACTTCAATTTCCATTTTAAATCTAAAAAATTAAAGAATCTTCAATGTTATTTGTATACAATTAAAAATTCTTGGATTTCGAAAATGCAGAATGGAAAATTATTCAATTTTCAAGACTTAATTTTAAAGGTATGTAAATTTTTTTTAAAGTTTAAAGATCTACAATTGATAATTCTTCAATTTTTAAGATTTACAATTAAAGATTCATTAATTTGCAACGTTTATAGTTTAAAATGATGTAATTTTTAATGTTTTTTTTTAGTTCAATTTTGAAGATTTAAGAGTGTAAACTTATTTAATTTTCATGACTTTGAAGATAAGAAGTCAAGAGTTTTCAATTCTAAATTTTCCACATTGGAAGAAATTTATAATTTAAATCATCAAAATTACAGAATTTCTTATTTTAAAACTAAAAAAATGCATAAGTTTCAATTATAAAATTTAAAAATTAAAGACTTTAATTTGATTTTGTAAATTTTCAAAATTAGACTCTAAATTGATTTGTAAATTTTCAAAATTTTCAATTTTATTTGGAAATTTCCCAAATTAAAGACTATTCAATTTTAAAGAGTTACAATTAAAAATTATTGACTTTCGAAAATATATAATTGTAAATTATTCAATATTCAAGATGTATATTTTAAAGATATATAATTTTGAACATTTTTTTTAATATTTGAATTTTGAAGATCTACAATAAAAAATTCTTCAATCTTTAAGATTTACAATTCAAGATTCATTTATTTGGAATGTTCATAATTTAAAATATATATATTTTTTTAATAGTTCAATTTTGAATATTTAAAAATGTAAAATTATTCAATTTTCATGATTTTGAAGACAAGAAGTCAAGAGTTTTCAATTCTAAATTTTCTAAATTAAAGAAATTTCAAATTTAAATAAACAAAATTACAGAATTTCTTATTATAAGACTACAAAATTGCATAAGTTTTATTTGTAAAATTAAAAAATTGAAGACTTTAATCAGATTTGTAAATTTTCAAAATTACACTCTAAATTGACTTGTAAATTTTCAATTTTATTTGGAAATTTCCCAAATTAAAGACTATTCAATTTTAAAGAATTACAATTAAAAATTCTTGAATTTCGAAAATATATAATCGTAAATTATTCAATATTCAAGATGTATATTTTAAAGACAGGTAATTTTGAACATTTTTTTAATAGTTGAATTTTGAAGATCTACAATAAAAAATTCTTCAACTTTTAAAATTAAATATAGGGGATGGTAAATAGAATGAAAAGAACAATTTAGGGAAAAGGTCAAGAATATCAAAATCGGAGGGAAATGTAAACTATGAGATGGGAATAATGATAGGAGAAATAAAAAGGGCGCAAAAAGAAAAGTTAGTGAAGGAGCGGGTATACGTGGCTGCGATGAGGAATGTAAGGAGAAGAAGAAGGAAATAGAAAGAAAATGAAAAAAAGGGAAAATTAGAGGAAAATATAGGAGAAAAAGAAAGGAATAACAAAAAAAATATTTTATAGATATGTTAGGAGGGGTAAAGAAGAAAGTTAGGAAAGGAAGAAAAGAGGGAAGAGAAACTGAGGAAGAGGACACAACAAGGGAAGAAATAAGCAAGGTGTTAGGAATGATTAAAGACCCGGAAGGAGACTCCAAAGGAAGTCTGGAAATATCAGGGGGGGGGGGGGGCTAGAGGAATTAACATGGATAATGTGCAATAGAGAATGGAGAGGAGAAGGTTGGTTAGAGTTATAGAAAGAAGGGGTAGACTGGTAGTGAAAAAACACAAAGGAGAGGAGGTTAAAGATTATAGGAGAGTGACGCTATTGCTAACATTGTAGTTACATGTAACTATTTTACCGGAGAGGTTACAGAAAGAAGTTGAGGGAAAAAATGAGCTACTGAATCAGACGGTTAAAGAAAGGAATTGTGATAGACATAAGTTCTGATTCGTTGAATAAAAGAATTAAAAGGGAGAAAAGAGGTAGATGAAGTAAGTACTAGAGGAAAGACGGTATGAAAGTTTGAGAGGATGCTAATTGAGGGAAACGGAGAGGAGTTACAAGAATGAAGAAGGGACTTCTTTAGGGATAAAGATATATCAGATGGGACTGGAGTATATGAAGAATCAGAGAAAAGAGATAAGGGAACTCAATTGATAGAAAGATAAGGGATCATCGAGGAATCAAAATATAATAAATGGTATAAGATAATAAAGGAAGGAGTACCAAACTATTTATAAAAGGGATCTGGAGAGAGAAGATGGAATATTGGGAAAAGGAGAACAGAAAGTGCAGAATCTGTTAACGGGAAGAGAAAACATGGGACGTATCGGACGGATGTAGGAGTGGAATTGAAGATCAAGGAAGCTGGAAACAGAATGTGGTGTAGATTTAAGGGAAGGAAGGATTGGCTGAGGAGTAGATGAAAGAATTGATGGAGGCTAATATAAAATATATAGGTGGTAATACTGTAAGAAATGGAGGTCTTGTAAACCTTAAGGGGGTACATTCTAAATAAAGAAGAACAAATTGAGTAAGACGGCGATTGATCGAGAATCATAATTGCTCATCACCAGCGGAACTGGAAGCCTACCTCGATTTAAGAGCAGTGTGCGAATGACCCTGATGTAGATTCTGCCATGTTTGGTTCTTGCTACGTGGAATAAAAAATCCGAGAGGTCTCCATCTCCCTCGTGAATATCCGTCTCAGACAAAACTTGTCTGAGGGTTTCCTCCCGATCCTCTGGCGTGCTATCATCTCCAGGACTGAGTCCTCTCTCCAGGTACTCAACAACCCCGATGTCCTCCCAGAGCTCAGGGTCTCTTTCCTCCGACTCTCGACATTCAAAACTAGTTCTGGAAGTCCTGGAGGCATTTGGAGTCGAAGTACTTGCAAGTCCGGAAAAAGAGACATCGAGGGCCAGCGACTCAAAAGCTGATTTTGAGTTTCCGAAATTTTTTGGCCTTGGTCGGGAAGACAAGTTGGTGCGACGATCATCTTCGTCGTCGCTTTCAGTGCGAAATGAGGTCGGGTCGGTGCTGGTCATGACATAGTTCCCAACTCGGTTTCAGTTTTTTGGCTCAAATCAATTTTAGAGCTCAGGCGACATTTAAAGCTAGGGTTTTTAGCAAGCAATGACCCCTGGAAATTTCTATTGTCCTATACTCTAGGGTCACTTTTCGAAAATCACAATTGTCTCCAATCCCAATTTATGTCAGGATCAATTCCAGGATTCAACATTTGGAACGTTTCGATACTTGGTCTGTTCCGCTCGAAACGGACCCAAAACTGTGTCGAAAGGAGAGTTTAAAAACGATTCAGTCCAGTTTTTGCTGTGAGATAAAGATGAGTTAATGCGGATGACTTTCGAACAGTCGGATGGTATAATGTCCAGTGAATGTAATGACTCAAGGTCGTGACACTCTTACTGATAAATAAGTCTCTGATAAGAGGGATAATGAGTGCGTCATTCGTGTACACGAGATTGCATTTTCTAGAGCTTTCAATTTTTAATCCATTTGGAAGTTGTTTTTTTTTTAGAATTGAAATGGACAACATACATTCAGCTAGGAAAATGATTGAAATTTTTTCAGTTACAAGTATTTCAAATAGATGTTAAAAAAAATTTTCTGTCAAAAAGGGAACGCTTTTCAACTCCGCTGAGATTCGAGCCCAGGACCTTTCGAGACCTCTCAGGTCCTGGGTTCGAATCCCAGCGGAATTGGAAGGCATTTCTTTTTTCATAGACAATAATAATAATCGTCAAATATTATATTTTCGAAATTCAATAATTTTCAATTTTAAATCTTTAAAATTGTAGAACTTTGAATTGTAAAGCTTTAAAATAGAAGTCATTTTAATTTTGAAAATTTACAATTAAAACTTAATTTAATTTATCAAGATGACTAACATGAGAATATTAAATAAAAATTGTATAAAATAAATGTTGCTTAATAGTCACAATAGTCATTACATAATAATGCATGTATTTGTTTTTGCATGTGCAATGTTCAATCGTGCGCAGAATTCGTTTCGTAAGAAAAATGGTCATTTTGAATTTCCAATTGCTCGAATCACTAACTTAGGATTATTGTTACAGAATAAAATTATTACTTCCGCGTTTGAGTTGGATAGTTTGAATTACGTTAGGTCTCAAGAAATGTAAAATAATCTGAAAATTTTAAATTTAATTCTACTACTTTTCATTTTATATTCCGAATACTATATACTATTTTCTATAAGAAAGGACTTTCAAAAATTGAGAGAACAAGCACTTATTAAGGATCTCAAAATTCATCGAAGCTTTATAATAATTTATAAAATCGAGAAAAATAGACCCAAAAGCTGCGAATTTTGAAGGAGAAATCTGAGCTTCCTTTAGAAAAAAATCGTTTAGGTCGAAATTGTTTATTTAAAAAATGATAAATTGATTTCTGTATTTTAGCTTCAGTTTTTGGGTGAAAGCTGCAATTTTTTTATAGAAGTTTAATGATCGAGCGCTGATTTTATTCCTTGAAACATTTTTCCAATTTTGCTTGGTTGGTTTTCATTAAAAAAATTGCTAGAAATCATACATTTTTCTTTTCAATTTTAAAGATGTATACATAGATATTCTGAAACTTGAACGATTTTGAAGATCAAAAGCCAAAAGTTTTCAATTCTAAATTTTCCAAATTGAAAAAATTTCAAATGTAAATCATCAAAATTACAGAATTTTTTATTGTAAGATTTAAAAATGACATAATTTTAAATTGTAAATTTTTAAAATTGAAGAGCCTTCCATGTTCAATTTTGAGGATGCACAATTGAAAATTCTTTAATTTTCATGATTTTCAAGATCAAAATTCAAGAGTTTTCAATTATGAATCTTCAAATATAAATCATCAAAATTACAGAATGTTTTATTGTAAGATTTTAACATTGCATAATTTTTAATCGTAAATTTTCAAAATTAAAGACTTCAATTTTAAAGAGTTATGAATTTTTTAAATTTTCAGTTGAAAATTCTTCAATTTTTGAGATTTACAATTGAAGATTCAATACTTTGGAATGTTTATAGTTTAAAATTATATAATTTTGAATGTTTTTTTTTAATAGTTCCATTTTTAAGATTTTAAATTGGAAACTCTTTAACTCAAAAGTTGTATAATTAAAAATTCCTAAATTTGGATGATTTTGAAGATAAAAAAGAGTTTTCAATTCAAAATCTTTCAAACTTGAAGAATTCGAAAATTTCAAATTTCAACCTACAATTGAAAATTCTTCAATTTTTAAGATTTACAATTAAAGATTCATTAATTTGGAATGTTTATAGTTTAAAATGATGTAATTTTTAACGTTTTTTTAAGTTTAATTTTGAAGATTTAAAAGTGTAAACTTACTAAATTGAATTGTAAATTTTCAAAATTAAAGACTCTCCAATTTTGAAGAGTTACAATTAAAAATTCTTGCATTTCGAAAATATATAATTGTCAATTATTCAATATTCAAGATGTATATTTTAAAGATAGGTAATTTTGAACATTTTTTTTAATAGTTGAATTTTGAAGATCTACAATACAAAATTCTTCAATTTTTAAGATTTACAATTCAAGATTCATTTATTTGGAATGTTTATAGTTTAAAATGTCACTTTTAACGTTTCTTTAAGTAGTTCAATTTTGAAGACTTGAAAATGTAAAACTATTCAATTTTGAAGATTTTATAATTGATATTTATTCAATTTTATCTATTTGCAATTGAAAACTCTTAAATTATGAACACTAAAAATAAAAGGGTTGATTTATTTTTTCGAACTTCTAATACGTTTTTAAATCTGTAACATACGACAGATCTACCCACTATTATATGCAAAAAATACAATTTTGGGCATAAAAAGTAAAATAACTCTAGAAATAATAAATCAACCCAAAGCCCGTAAAAAAATAGCACTTGAGATTCATCTAGTCAATATATTCATAAATTTGTAAACAAATCGGTTAAATATGTTCGGCTACAGGTGGACTGAAATGTTAAAAAAAACTAATTTTGGACATAAAACGTAAAATAACTTGAGAAATAATAAACGAAAACAAATTTCCCGAAAAATTGCACTGAATCTTTACCTATTCAATTTATATTTAAATTTTTAGTCGAATCGGTTAAATATTATTGGCTAAAAAATAGAATTTTGGGCATAAAAAGGAGAATAACTTTAGAAAAAATTAATAAATACAAATTTCGTAAAAAAATATCACTTGAGATTCATATAGTCAATATATACATAAATTTCTACACAAATCGGTTGAATATGTCAGGCTACATATCGACTGAATTGCCAACAAAAATCGAATTTTGGACATAAAACGTAAAATAACTTTGAAAATAATAAAAGAAGACAAATTTCCTGAAAAATGGCACTGAAGCTTTACCTACTCAATGTATATTTAAATTTTTAGATGTAAAAGAACGCTAGAAAAAATAAATAAATCAAAATTTCTTGAAAAATTTCACTACAACTTCATCTAGTCAATTTATCCTGTTATTTTTAAATGATTCGGTTTTAGTAGAATTTTTATATGAATCGCTTTTGATAGAAAATTAATCTTCTTGGCTGAAAATTCATCTTTTTGGTTGAAAATTCAACTATTTGGTTAAAAATTCATCTTTGTTCGTGGAGGATACAACTTTCTTTTTTGAAAATTCATCTTTTTTGGCATTTACCAAAAGAATTATAATGTTGATTTGGTTCAGGGAATTTTACAAAAGAATTATAATTCTGATTTGGAACGGGGAATTTTCGAAAATAATTATGATTCTGATTCGGAACAGGGAATTTGAAAATTTTCTTATTTTTTAAAGATTTGTCAACTTTCTCTAAAAATCCGGATCTGGTTAAAAATTTAATTGGCTTGTCTTTAGCGACTTGATTCATGAAAAAATCGTTCTGGCGTGTTATCATAGAATTGATCAGCAATTATTGATCTAAAAAAATGACTCGACTGGCGTAGATACAACTCAATTGTTCAGAGTAATTAGAGCGAAAGATACTATTCTTAGCAATGCCAAGTGGAGTATTACATACTTATGTGGTATTTATAGCATAGTATCACGAAACTCGAATATTTCTTTACGAATTAATTAATTAAATTACTTAACTAATTTGTACTTTCTGATTAAACCGAACAATTTCTCTTTTTAATTTACAATTTAGTCTAAAATTAAAAGTATCATTCCCTATTTTTTTCAGGGATTTTATTTAAACTTATTTGTCAATTATTGAATTTGTTGTCAGGTATACAAATTTTAGTATTCAAGGTTTATTCTCTCGAAATTACAATTTTTTTTTAATTCTCTGATTTAATTCAGAATTAAATATAATTTTTCGGAAAACTTCCTGCTGCAATTCAAATTATTATTCTTTTCCAAAATTCACTGTTCCAAATCAGAATTATAATTCTTTTGGAAAATTCCCTGAACCAACTCAACATTATCATTCTTTTGGTAAATTCCAAAAAAGACGAATTAAAAAAAAAAATAGTTGTATCCTCCACCAACACAGATGAATTTTTAACCAAATAGTTGCATTTTCAACCAAAAAGATGCATTTTCAACCAAGAAGATTAATTTTCTACCAAATTTGGATTCATTTTTCATTTCTAACGTTATTTTACTTTTCATGTCCAAAATTCTATTTTTTAGCCAATAATATTTAACGGATTCATCTAAAAATTTTAATATAAATTTAGTAGGTAAAGCTTCAGTGCTATTTTACAGGAAATTTGTATTCGTTTATTATTTTCAAAGTTATTTTATGTTTTATGCCCGAAATTCGATTTTTTTTAGCAATTCAGACGATCTGTAGCCTAACATATTCAACCGATTTGTGTAAAAATTTATGAACATATTGACTAAATGAATTTCAAGTGATATTTTTTTACGAAATTTGAATTCATTAATTTATTTTAAAGTTATTTTCCTTTTTATGCCCAAAAATCGATTTTTTGCCTATAATATTTAACCGATTCGTCTAAAAATTTTCGGATGAATTTACTAGATTAAGATTCATTGTAGTTTCTCAGGAAAATTTGATTCATTCATTATTTCTAGAGTTATTTCACTTTGACTGCCCGAAATTCGATTTTTTATCCTACAATATTCGACCGCTATGCCTCAAAATTTAAACATGAATTCACTAGATAAAGCTTTATTGCATTGTGTTTTTTTGTTTAAGAAAATTTGAATACGTTAATTATTTCTAGAGTGATTTTACTTTTTTTGTACAAAAACCTTTTTTTACCAGTTTATTCGACCTGTAGCCTACAATATTCCATTAACTTAAAAATTTAAATATAAATTGAGTAGGTAAAGCTTCAGTGCCACTTTGCAGGAAATTTGTCTTGGTTTATTATTTTCAAAGTTATTTTACGTTTTATGCCCAAAATTCGATTTTTTTTGACAATTCAGTCGACCTTCAGTCTTCAATATTCAACCGAATCGACTAAAAATTTCAGAAAATATTAAATAAATGAAGCTCCTTTCCGGTTTTATAGAAATTTGGATTAATTTATTATTTCAACAATCATTTCACTTTATACATTTAAAATTCTATTTTTTAGCTGGTCAGTCGATCTGTATTCTAAAATATTCAACCAATTCATCTAAAAATTTCCAAATATATTTATTAAATGAAGCTCCAGTACAGTTTCCCAGGAAATTTGGATTCATTTCTTACTTCTAGAGTTATTTTACTTTTTATGCACAAAATTCGATTTTTAAACAGTTCAGTCGACCTGTAGCCTACAATATTCAACCGATTTATTAAAATAAGTAAGGACAAATGGACTGGATGTAGCCTCAGCAATATCTTTCAGCAATTTTTGATTCATTAATTACTTCTAGAGTTATTTCACTTTTTTGAGCCAATAATTCTATTTTTTAGCAGTTTCGTCGACCTCAAGCGTAAAATATTCAACAGATTAATCAAAAAATTTCAAGATAAATTGACTAGATGAAGTTCGAGTGCTATTTTTCAGAAAAAAATTGATTAATTGATTATTTCTAGAGTTATTTTACTTTTTATGCGCAAAATTCGATTTTTTAGCAGTTGATTCGACCTCTATCCTACAATATTCAACCGATTCAGCTAAAAATTTCAGGATAAATGGACTAGATGATGATCTAGTGCTACTTTTCAGAAAATTTTCATTCATTAATTTTTTTCTTCGCCATATTAATTTACGAGAAAGAGCGTCTAATGAACTTGAATTTGTAGATTATGCACAAGCCGCTATGCACAAAATTCGATTTTTTAACAGTTCAGTCGACCTGCAGCCTGCAATATTCAACAGATTTATTAAAAAATTTAAGGTCAAATGGACTGGATGTAGCTTCAGTAATATCTTTTAGCATTTTTTGATCCATTAATTACTTCTAGAGTTATTTCACTTTTCTGAGCCGAAAATTCTATTTTTTAGCAGTTTCGTCGACCTCAATCGTAAAATATTCAACAGATTAATCCAAAAATTTCAGGGTAAATTGACTAGATGAAGTTCGAGTGCTATTCTCAGAAAAAATTTGATTAATTAATTATTTCTAGAGTTATTTTACTTTTTACGCACAAAATTCGATATTTTAGCAATTGAGTCGACCTCTATCCTACAATATTCAACCGATCAGCTAAAAATTTCAGGATAAATGGACTACATGAAGTTCTAGTGTTACTTTTCAGAAAATTTGGATTCATTAATTTCTTTCTTCGCCATATTAATTTACGAGACAGAGCGTCTAATGAACTTGAATTTGCAGATTATGCACAAGCCGCTATGCATAAATTGTCTGAATCTTTTGAGATGCGCCATAGATCATTACCTGTTCCTACTATCTTCGAGTCGTTGACCTAACGACCGAAATAAAGACACCGCTCGATCAAACCTAACGTTCGTATTATTAAATTAACGGTTGTGTATAAGCAAAGTGAGCTTATTGTTATAGTCTTCACAAATCCGCAATTTAACATCAGCAAAAGATTACGCAAGTCCGATAAGCTGCGATAATTCTCGAAGATAGAAATTCCCCTTATCTTTAACGTTTCAATGTTTCAGAAACACCAAACAACTTTGTAAAGAAAAAAATACTAAAGAACATAAGTTCCTAGTTTTATAAATTCGCTATTATATTTCCTAGTTCGGAATCAGAATTAAACAAATACTATATGAATTTTAAAATAATTTATATTTATAATAATTAGCAAGACATTTTATCTCCACAAAAAGAACTAATTGGATTACTTTTAAGCGTTCTCTGCTATCTACCAAATATTTTTCTTTTTGTTAAAGAAAGTGGATTTACTGGAGAAAATATTACGGAAATAAATTTCTCTTTGAATAAGCAAAATCTAATCGAATTTCACTTAGAAATTTAAAGTTTTTTTTCTCAAAATAAGTGTTCGAACTCTAATTTCAAACCAGACAAGTCTAGTTCATTAATGACTATTAATGAGAGAGATCATTAAATCATTATCAGGTGTGGTTTAATTGTTGACATTCAAAATTCTCTGACAACAATATGGCTGCTCTAACTCTAAACTATAATCGGCATACAGTGGGCAAAAAAAAGTTTCTGTAGACAAATAAATTTGTAGCCTACAATATTCATTCGTTTTGAATTTTTTTTTAAATGAAAGCTGTTTAAATTTTAAAAATATTTGTCTCTTGGATTTTTCACACAAAATTTGGTTAATTTTTTATTTAACAACAAAGTTGACATTTTTTTATTTTTCAGACGTAACATTTTCTTTTTAAATTTTCAAATTTCAAATTTAAAATTGATTAAGGTAGGTCTTATATCTGTGCTAAAATTATCTAAAAATAATTTCCAGTAGTTAAGAATACTTAACAAAAAATGTATAATGTTATAAACAAATTAATGAACAAAAGTCATTTTTCGGGATTGGTAATGTTTCGCTTACTGAAATCCAGAGCTTTTTATTGAAAATAGATGCTATTTGGCAATTTTTGAAAAAAATGTTATAAACAAATTTAGAAATTGGGTATTCATCAACGAATAGGCTCAATTTTTGTCCACGGAATATTTGCCGCAAAACGCAAAATTTTATTTTAATTCATGACGTTCCATTTAAAAATCTTTTAACATAACAGAGCAAAACATTGCAAAATAAATTAATTTTGAAAAAAAGACTTAAATTTTCCACTGAAAAATATCAATTTTTTTACACAAAATGAAATAGTTAAACTTTCAGTTGAAAAAAATAATAATTTTCAACAAACAAAAAAACGGACTTTCAACTAAATAGTTCAATTTTCGACCAAAGTGATGAATTTGCAAATAAAATTATGGATCTTCAACTGGAATAGTTAAATGTTAAACCAAAAAGATGAATTTTCAACTAAAATGATGAATATTTAACTGGAACACTTGAATTTTCAACCAAGAAGATGAATTTTTAAACAAGAAGATTAATTTTCTACCAAAAAATACAATTTTTCAACAAAATACATGAATTGTTAACAAAATAATTGTTGAATTTTCAAAGAAAAAAATTAATTTTTACTAAAAAAGATCAATTTTCATCCAAGACTTAAATAATTAAACTTCAAGTTAAAAAAATTAATGTTTAACCATACAGATGAATTTTCAACTACAACTATGGAATTTTCAATTGGAATAAGTTAAATTTTCAGTTAAAAAAATTACTTTCAACAAAAAATAACTTTTAAAAAAAAACTTTAAAAAAAAATAGTTGCATTTTCAAACAAAGTGATGAATTTTCAAATAAAATTGTAAATATTTACTGGAATAGTTGAATTTTAAACCAAAAAGATTAATTTTTAAACAAGAAGATTAATTTTTAAATAAAAAGATTAATTTTCTACCAAAAAATATAATTTTTCAACAAAATACATGAATTTTGAACTAAAAAAATAATAATTTTCAGCCGAAAATGAAATAGTAACATTTTGAGTTGGAAAAATTATTTTAAACTAAACACCAGAGTTTTCAACTGAAACAATGAATCTTCAACTGAAATAGTTGAATTTTCAAAGAAAAAAATTAATTTTTACTAAAAAATATCAATTTTTAACCAAAACAAAATTAAATAATTAAATTTCAAGTTAAAAAAATTAATGTTTAACCATACAGATGAATTTTCAACTACAACTATGGAATTTCCAATTGGAATAAGTTAAATTTTCAGTTACAAAAATTACTTTCAACAACAAAAAACTAACTTTAAAAAAAAAAATAGTTACACTTTCAAACAAAGTGATGAATTTTCAAATAAAATTGTAAATATTTAACTGGAATAGTTGAATTTTAAACCAAAAAGATGAATTTTTAACTGAAATGATGAATCTTCAACTAGAATAATTGAATTTTGGACCAAAAAGATTAATTTTCAACCAAGAAGATTAATTTCTACCAAAAATGACAAATTTTCAACTAAAAAAGATAATTTTTCAACCAAAAATTACATTTTCAGTTTTAAAAAAATGTCAACTAAAAAACCGCCAAAGAAATGAATTTTTAATTAAAACGATGAATCTTCAACCAAAAAAATTAATTTTTAACAAAAGAGTTTAAGTTTGAATCAAGTAATTTTATTTCCAACCTAAAATATGTACTTTCAACTGAAATGATAAATATTTAACTGGAATACTTGAATTTTTAACCGAAAAGAAGAATTTTTAAACAAGCAGATTAACTTTCAAAGAAAAAGATAATTTTCTACCAACAAAAAAAAAACGATTTAAATCGAGTTAAATTTTCAGTTAAAGAAATTAATTTTCAACCAAATTGATGAATCTTCAACTAGAATAGTTGAATTTTATGCCAAAAAGATGAATTTTAAAACCATAAAGATTAATTTTCTACAAAAAAAGACGAATTTTCCACAATGTACATAAATTTTCAAACACATAGTTTAATTTTTAAATGCAAAATATCAGTTTTCAACCAAATAGTTGAATTTTCGCCAAAAAAAGATAAATTGATTTTCAACGAAGTAATTACATTTTCAACCAGAGATGAAAAGAAGAATTTTAAACAAATTTTCATTCAAATTGTTGAATTTTGAACTAGAAAAGATCGATTTTTAACTAAAAATGGAACAGTTAAATTTTCAGTTATAGAAATTTTTTAAACCAAAATGAAGAATTTTCAACTGAAATAGTTGAATTTTATGCCAAAAAGATGAATTTTCAACCATTAAGATTAATTTTCTACAAAAAAGACGAATTTTCCACAAAGTACAGAAATTTTCAAACGAATAGTTTAATTTTTAAATTCAAAATATCAAATTTCAACCAAATAGTTGAATTTTCACCAAAAAAAAGGTAAATTGATTTTCAACAATGTAGTTACATTTCCAACCAGATATGAATTTTAAATTAAAATGATGAATCTTCATCCAAAAAAATTAATTTTTAATAAAAGAGTTTAACTTTTAACCAAGTAGTTGAATTCTTAACTAAAATACAATGAATTCGCAACAAACAATAGAAAAAATTTATATTATAATTCAGAAATATTTCTTTTTTGAAATACTACTTCTACTCTAAAAACTGCTTCAAGTACTTTCTTTATCCAAAATTTAGAAGAGGGAACTTTAAAATTGTGCCGAATTCTGACTTGGAAGAGGGATTCTTTTAAATTCCTTTTTTCTAAATCCGAATTATAATTCTTTAAAAAAATTCCCGTTCCATGTAAAAAATTCCCTGTTCCAAGTGAAATTATATTTCTTGAATTTTGCTACGATCAGAACTAAATCACCGGTTTATTAATTAAATTTCCCGGTCAAGTCGCCACCCTGAAAAGTATAAATGTCAAGACACCTTTAGCACATTCTTGTAAAAAAAAGTTCATTTTTCCATTAGAAAGTGGGCAAAAAATGAATTTGTTTATGAATATTGTTTAAATAATTAATAACTGTTGTCAACTTAAGAAGTATCATAACAAACAATCATCGAAAGGCATTCTTAATCGATTCCGTGAACAAAAATCGAGCCTATTCCTTTAAAAAAATCCAAAGTGGAATTTGTTTATAAAAATTGTTCAAATATTTGCCAAATAGCATCCATTTTTCATAGATCTTACTGAAATATTAATTTCTCTCACATTATATACCAAAAATCTCGATTTCAAGGAGGTAAGCATTACTAATCCCGAAAAATGACTTTTGTTCATCAATTTGTTTATAACGTGATACAATTTTTTCTTAAATTACTCCCACCCAATGGGAATTATTTCTCGATAGTTTTAGCAGACATAAGACATTCTTTGATGTTACAAAATAATAAAAAAATGAAAAATTTATTAATAAATAAAAAATTAAACAAGTTTTTCATCAAAAGCACAAACTTAATTATTAGATAAAAATCTTGATTATATATCAGCAGTAACTTTCTTCCAACAGAAATTGTTAAAAAAAATTTCCACGAATAAACGTTCCTTTGAGGCATTTGTTTAATATATTTCTTATAAACAATTAAACATATTTCTGTAACTTTTTTAATATTTTCAATTGTGTTTAGTGTGAAAGAGGAGATAAAAAGCTAGAGAAAAAAATTAAATATTTGTAAATGCAATTATTTATAACAATAGCAGTTGTGGGTATATTATAAGTCATTGCTGGTTACAAATCTAACAAAAAATATACGGCATTTTAGTAAGAAATTAGTGTTTTCAACATTTGCGCACTGTACTGATGTATTTGTTTATATACATTGTTTATAACAATTGAATTGTATATTAAATTAATCATGTCCCTAAGTATATTTGCATTAATTCTGATCAATAGCGATTTTTTATACAAGTTTCTTTTACACAAAAAATATTATTTATTTATAGATCAATTTCTATTTGTTTTATACGTCGATTTGTATAAAATTTAGAAAAACTTTGTGGGTGCCGATTTTTGAGTAAGGATTTCAATTTTTTTTTATTTAACAACAAAAATGAAAAAAATAGAAATTTCTGAAAATTCAAGCCTCCTATTTTGTTCAAACTGTTTGCAATTGTCCAAAAATGTTCCAAATCAGTAAAAATAATTTCTAGGACTTTTCACTTACACTGTGAGAAAATATATAAATTGTTTATTTGTTATAAGGAAATTAATTAGCGAAAAGTCTTTCTTCAGGTTTAACGATGCTCAGATATTTTATTCCATACAATTTTTATCACAATATAATATAAAATTAATGTTTAATTACGAATTATTGAATAATGATCATAATTTTTAATATTATAAAGAAATTTAATAAATAAACTTTTTAGCTGTTATTAAACAGATAGGCTTTCGATTTTACATGGAATGGACTAAAAGTTACTTTTCAGTAACCAGCAGATAGAATTTTTTTAATTTATAAACAAGTTTATAAACATATTAACACTTTGGTACATTTGTTATAAATAAATAAACAATTGCTGACATTTTTCAACAGTTCACTGTAATTACTGACAAATGTAATCAATTCAGTGTAATTACTGACAAATTTCATCAATAAATATAATAATGAAAGGCAACAGTTGCACAATTTTATTCATAAATTTTTCTCTCTTAGCTTAATCCAGAGTTAAAAAACGCGGATGTGACACTGATGAAATTTAAAAAAAAATGTTTATCCATAACAATGACGATACTTCATAAAACGATATTTCTCAGTAATGACAGTGGACTGATGAAAAAACGATGTCGACGGATTGAAAAATGACATTATTTATTTTTTTATAACAAATGTCTATAATTTTATAAATATTTTGTCCAGTTAATCTTTACAGGAAATAATATGCGTTTTGAAAAATTTTTATCAGATTTAATTGGAAAAACTAGGCTTATCCGTTAAAAAGTGTAACCTACTCGTTACTTTGTTTATAAAATTGTTTAAAACAAAAAATGTTTAATATGCTGGTGAGTTATCCATTCCATTTTTTTATAACAATTACATTTTTTCAATTAATTTTTTTCTGAGAAAAGTTTCTTCTCTCGATCTTTCTAGTAGCTTAATGGGAAAGCACCCGACCGGTAATCGGAAGTTCTGTGGTTCGATTCCCAGTGGAGCGAAAGGAGAAGATCTTTTTTCAGACAAAAATTAATTTAAATATTTTTAAATTCATAAATCCATCTAGTCTGAAAAGACGTTAACAATTTCTGTTATTCTCTGATGATAATACAGATTCCTTGAAATACATTTTTTTTTAGTTTTTTGGCAATTGCAAACAGTTTGAACAAAATGGGCGGTTTGCATCTTCAGAAATTTCTTTTTTATCATTTTATTTATTAAATTGAAAAAATTAAAACTCTGCCTAAAATCGGTTTCCACAAAGTTTTTCTAAATTTTATACAGAATCGATGTAAAAAAAACTGAAAATCTATTAAGAATTGTACCCTCTAGTTTAATTTATCTACGGAAATCTGATTTGGCCCGATCGATACTCTCACAAGGCCTCAGTAAATAGTGTCATAAAATTTTTCAAGTATTAAAAATGAATTTGAATTTTTATTTCAAATGTTATTCTTTATTATCTTTCTTTTATTATTTTTTAAAATTATTTTTATTTTATTATTATTCTTTTATTATCAAAATTCCTATTTACTTATCGCAGGCTTCATGTTCTTTCCGCCTTTTCTCATTTTTCTACTTAAAAGCGAACTGAATTAATAGAATGCAATAAAAAAAATCCAACTATGGTTGAAAATTCATTCTTCTCGATTGAACAGTCTACTATTAAATTTTTCGTTAAGAAACCATCTTTTTTATTTACAAATTTTTCATTTGGTTCAAAATTGAATTATTTTGTTAATAATTGAACTGTTTTGTTGAAAATGCGTCTTTTTAGCTTGATAATTCAACAATTTGATTGAATATTTGTTTCTTTCTTAACTAACAAATTTCTTTTTAATTGAAAATTCAACTATTTTGTTGAACATCCATCCTTTTGGTTTGAAAATGTGTCTCTTTCTACAAAAATTTCATCTTCTTTCGTTAAAAATTTCGATGAAAATGCACACTTTTGGGCTCAAAATTAAACAATTTGGCAGAAAATTTAAGTATCTGGTTGAAAACAGTTTTTATTTTAAATTAAAATCTTTTTTATTGAAATATCAACTATTTCATTTTTCGTTGAAAATTCTTTTTTTTTAGATGGAAAATTCAACTACTTGGTTGAAAGTCAAACTAATTTCTTAAAAGATCATTATTTTGTTTGAAGATTCATAATTTTATATGAAAATTGGTTTCTTTTTTTGTTAGAAATTATTTTCTTTATTATTGAAAAAGTATTTATTTTGTTAAAAATTCGTCTTTGTTGGTTAAATCCAACCGTTTTTTATTTTTAATTTAAATCTTTTTTGTTGAAACATCATCTATTTTATTTTTAGTTAAAAATTCTTTTTTTTTTTAGATTGAAAATTCAACTCCTTGGTTGAAAGTTAGACTATTTTCTTAAAAGATTATTATTTTGTTTGAAGATACATAATTTTAGTTGAAAATTCATTTTTTTTTGTTCGAAATTATTTTTTTAACTGAGAATTAAATTATTGTGTTGAACATTCAACTGATTGTTTTTAAATTAACTTTTTTGTTGAAAATTCTACTGTTTTGTAGAAAATTACTATTTTCGGCTCGAAAATTAAAAAATTTGGTACAAAATTCAATTATTTGGTACAAAATTAAACTGTTTTATAGAACATTCGTTTTTTCTATAAAAAATTAATTCTCCCCAATAAAAATTCAACTACTTGGTTAAAAATTTTTAGAAACGAAAACAAATATAAACTAAAAACTAATCAAAGAAAATTTGAACTAACATCCCATTAATTGTTTAAAATATTTAGTTGAAAATTTATGTAATTTTCTGAAAATTCGTGTTTTCTGGTAGAAAATTCAACTGTTTGGTTAAGAACTTATTAATTTTGTTAAAAAATAATCTTTTTTAGTAGAAAATTAATCTTCTTGGTTGACAATTCGTCTTTTATTCGTAGAAAATCATTTTTTTGTTTGTTAAAAATGCAACTTTATTCTTGAAAATTAAACTGGTTTAACTGAAGCTTAAAGTATTTTCTTAAAAATTCATCCGTTTTGGTTATATTTAACTGTTTTTTTATATTAATTTTTTTGTATTAAATATCAACTATTACATTTTTTTTAGAGAATTCCTCTCTTTGGCTTGAAAATTCAACAGTCTATTAGAAAATTCGTTTTCTTTTTATTAATTTTTTTTTTAATTAACAGTAACTGAAAAGTTAACAATTCGATTTTTCGTAAATTTCTTTTTTTAATTGAAAATTCAACTACTTGGTTGAAATTCATGTATTTTTTTTAATCGTCTTTTTTTGATAGAAAATTATTCCTATTGGTTTGAAATTTAACTATTTGGCAGAAGATATATGTATTTTGTTAACAATTTCTCTTTTTTGCTAGAATATATTTTTGTTTCTTAAAAATGCACCTGTATGGTTGGAAATTAATCTCTTTTAGTTGAGGATTCAAGTATCTTGTTGAAAATTCGTCTTTTTTATATTCAATTGTTTTTTACTTAAATTAAAAATATTTGTTGGGTTTAAATATCAACTATTACATTTGTTGGTAAAATGTATTATTTTCCGGTTGAAAATTCAACTATTTTGTAGAGAATTTGCCCGTCTGGTTTAAAAATTCAACTTTTTTGTGGAAAATGTATGTAATTTGTTGAGAATTAATCCTTTTGCTTAAAAATTTAACTATCTGGTTGATGGTCCCAATCAGCCACTGAGACAATATGTAGCCAATTAGCGAAGAAGTTGAAAAATATTTTTGAAAGAAAAGTAAAGAAATAGTGGAATTTAGCAGAAAATTGCGAGAAAATGGTGTATTCAGTGTCATTTTTTTCGAAATAGTAGTAAAATAGTGCAAACGCTAAAAAAATGTATCAAATAGTGTGAATAGTGTGAGTCTGACACCTGCTTTTGACTTCTGGTCTAACCATTATTGATCACTAGATAAATAAAGAAATGCAAAGAACTTCTCCAAACCCTTGGAATCTAAAAATGGATCATGACATCAGAAATTCTCTCTGCCTAGTAACTATATCCGAAAAAAAATCTCGAATCAGTCTTACTTAGATAACATACGATTATATCATGTTTCCAACTGCTCATCATATTTTACCGAATTATTTGAAGAAGATTACAAAATCTTAGCAAATTAGCAAAACTTAGCAAATTCGGTGGAAAAGTTGAGAAATCGGGTAGAAAAGTCGAACATTTATAAACACCAAAACTTGAAGAATTAGAATAATTTTACAAAATTACGAGTCTTTCAAAAATGATCAGTGATGCAATCTTATTGCAAAAACACTCTTGGAAATTGGTGGCTCAATGTCTTTAATCTTATCAGTAAAAATACAAATTTAAAGCCTTGGTTTCAACCGTATTAAAGATAATATAATTTACAATCGCTCCAGTCTTAACTGAATATTCACATCTCAATCCATTTTATCCAAATGTATCTACAAAAATGGTTCAGTTAAATTTTTACTGTTTTTTTAAAGATGTCAGATTTAATCAGATTGTCTACTCAAATCCTGAAAAAAATGCCCTGACAATTCCAGGTTTTTTCCAGGTATAATTTTTCATAGTACGGAGCCATTAAAATATTTCGCATTTTTTAAAACAATCAACTAGGAATATGTATACAGATTCAAGAGTTTATTATAAATGTTTCTTTTCAGTCAATTAATTAAATAATTAAATAATAATAAAAACGTAATTAATCATTTCTTGCATTCATCTCTAACGTCCATGAATTTGAATAATTCAAACAAATTTTCATTTAAAAAAAATACATTAATTCTCAACCAAATAGGTGAACTTTCAACAGACAAGGTCAATTTTCAACCAAATAGTTGAATTTTGAACAAACAAAGATCAGTTTTCAACCAAAAATGGAATAGTTACATTTTCAGTTACAAAAATTAATTTTTCACAACAACAAAAATTTCAACCAAAGTGATGAATATTTAACCAGAATACTTGAATTTTCAACCAAAAAGATGAATTTTCAACGAAATAGATGTATTTTAAACTAAAAAAAGACAAATTATCAACACGAATAGATGATTTTTAAACAAAACTAATAAATTTTCAGCAAAAGGGTTTAACTTTTAACCAAGTAGTTTTATTTCCGACTAAAATATTTCGCATTTTTTTAAACAATCAATTCGGAATATGTATACAGTTTCGCGAGTTTAATATGTTTTTTTCTATTCCATTAATTAAATAATCAAATAATACTGAAAACGTAAATAATCATTTCTTGCATTTGTCTCTAAAGTCCATGAATTTAAATAATAATTCAAAACAAATTTTTATTTTCGACAAAATACATTAATTCTCAACCAAATAGGTGAATTTTTCACAAACACGATCAATTTTCAAACAAATGTTGAATTTTGAACAAACAAAGATCAGTTTTCAACCAAAAATGAAACAGTCACATTTTCAGTTACAAAAATTATTTTGTTTTACCAGAAAAACAAAAACAAATTTTAAACCAAAGTGATGAATATTTAATTGGATTACTTGAATTTTGAACCAAAAAAATGAATTTTCAATGAAATAGTTGAATTTTCAACGAAAAAAAGACAATTTCAACAATAATAGATGATTTTTAAACCATAATAATGCATTTTTAACAAAAGGGTTTAACTTTTAACCAAGTATTTTTATTTTCAACTAAAAAGATGAATTTTCAACTAAAATGATGAATATTTAACTGGAATACATAAGTTTTCTATCAAAAAGATGAATTTTCAACGAAAAAAGACCAATTTTTAGCCAAATAGTTGACTTTTGTACTAAAAAATATATTTTTTTACCCAAAAATGGAATAGTTCAATTTTCAGTTTAAAAAA
Source organism: Andricus curvator (assembly GCA_932195095.1). Lineage (NCBI taxonomy): Eukaryota > Metazoa > Arthropoda > Insecta > Hymenoptera > Cynipidae > Andricus > Andricus curvator. The sequence continues at coordinate 26,746 of CAKNYM010048164.1, read as the reverse complement.
TTAATTTTAAACCAAAGTGATAAACTTTCAACCATAAGATAAATATTTAACTAGAATACTTGAATTTTCAATCAAAAATATGAATTTTCAAACAAGAAGTTAAATTTTATACCAAAAAGGACGATTTTTCAACAAAATACATGAATACTGAACCAAATAGTAAAATGTTCAACTAAAAAAAAAAAACAAATTTTCAACCAAATAGTTAAATTTTGAACTAAAAAAGATCAATTTTCAATCAAAACGAATAATTTTGAACCAAAAAAGGTAATTTGTCAACAAAATACGTGGATTCTCAACCAAATAGCTCTATTTTCAACTAAAAAAGATAAATTTTCAACAAAATAGTTGAATTTTCAGTTAAAAAATTAATTTTAAAACAAACCAAAGAATTTTCAACTAAAATGATGAATTTTCAACAAAATACATGAATTTTCAACTAAAAAAGACAAATTATCAATCAAATACTTAAATTTTTAACTAAAAAAGATCAATTTTGAACCAAAAATAGAATAGTTAATTTTTCAGTTGAGAAAATTAATTTTCAACCAAACTGATGATGTTTTTATTTAAAAGATGAATTTTCAAACAAGAAAATTAATTTTTAACAAAAAAGGAAGATTTTTCAACAAAAACAATGAACTCTCAACCAAATAGTAAAATTTTAAACTAAAAAAGACCAATTTTCAAAGAAATAGTTGAATTTTGAACTAAAAAATATCAATTTTCAATTAAAAGGATGAATTTTCAATCAAAAGGAATAATTTTCTACCAAAAAAGGTGATTTGTCAACAAAATACATGACTTATCAACCAAATAGTTAATTTTGAACCTAAATTATGAAGTTTCAACTGGAATTATTGAATTTTAGACCAAAAAGATGAATTTTCAACAAAAAAAAGGAATTTTCAACCAATGAAATTAATTTCTACCAAAAAGATGAATTTTCAAATAAAAAAGATAAATTGTTAACCAAAAATTGAATAGTTAACTTTTCAGTTACAAAAAGTAATGTTTAACCAAAGAAATGAATTTTCACCTAAAATTATGAATTTTTAACTGGACTAATTGAATTTGCAAGCCAAAAGATGATTTTTCAACTAAGAAGAAGATTAATTTTTACCAAAAAAGACAAATTTTCAATTAAAAACAATAATTTTTCAACCAAATATTCAGTAGCTAAATTCTTAATTAAAAAAATTAATTTTCAACTAAAATTATAGAATATTCAATTTGAATAATAACATTTTCAGTTTAAAAAATTAATCTTCAACAAAGCAAAAAAAAAATAATTTTCAGCCAAAGAAAAAACAAATTTTTAAGAAAATAGCTCATTTTTCAACTAGAGAGATGAATTTTCAATTAAAATGATGAATCTTCAGCCAAACAAAATTAATGAGTTTAATTCCCAGCCAATGAAATTAATTTCTACCAAAAAGATGAATTTTCAACAAAATACATGAATTTTCAAATAAAAAAGATAAATTGTTAACTAAAAATTGAATAGTTAATTTTCCAGTTACAACAATTAATGTTTAAACAAGGAAATGAATTTTCAGCTAAAATTATGAATTTTTAACTGGACTAATTGAATTTGCAACAAAAGACGAATTTTCAAATAAGAAGAAGATTAATTTTTACCAAAAAAGACAAATTTTAAATTAAAAACAATAATTTTTCAACCAAATATTCAGTAGCTAAATTTTTAATTAAAAAAATTAATTTTCAACCAAAGAGATGAATTTTTAACTAAAATTACACAATATTCAATTGGAATAATTCCATTTTCAGTTTAAAAAAATTAATCTTCAACAAAGAAAAAAAAGCAATTGCCAGCCAAAGAAAAAACGAATTTTTTACAAAATAGCTCATTTTTCAACTAAAGAGAAGAATTTTCAATTAAAATGATGAATCTTCAGCCAAAAAAAATTAATGTGTTTAATTTTGAATCAAGTAATTAAATTTTCATTCTATAAAAGATGAATTCTGAATAAAATATGTAGTAGTTGATACACCAAAAAAAAAAAAAATAATTTTTAATCAAAAACAGTTGAATCTAACCAAAAAAGACGACTTTTCAACATGAGTTGAATTTTCAACTAAAAAAGATTTTTCAGTCAAAAGATTAATTTCGAACAAAAAAAAACGAATATTCAACAAAATAGTTAAATACAGTAATATAAAGCTACTTTCACAAACGAAGAATCATTGTTATCAAATTTTATATTGCAATTTAAAAAAGAAAATAAGCACGCTCTCGAAAAATTTGCTGACTGAAAAAGATTTCCTGACATTTCCCGGTTTTTCCAGGTATATCAAATTCCATGACAATTCCAGGTTTTCCGGGTAGGGTAGATACCCTGAAATATATCTATAGTCTAGAGATCGTTCAGCGAAATTTGTACTGTTTTTTTTTTAAGATACCAGATTTAATTGACCCAAGACTGAGCAAAATGTAGTATCAGGCCTCACAGTCCCTATGGGATAAAATATAGGGACCAAAGGGTACTTTTTGTCACGCTCATAGGGTACTTTTTGACGCTCGAAGGGTAACAAATTCAGGATAAATTCATAATATTTCAAAGCAATTCAAGTTAAATTCAAAAGAATTATAAGTAATTGGCAAACCAATTAGGGGAATTTAAGGTAGATGTGAAGAATGCAATGAAATTCATAAAAATTCAATGCGAATTAAAAAAAATTCAAATGAATTGAAAACAATTTAAAAATATGAAAAAACTTCATTTAATTCAGTGACTTTGAAATAAGCTTAGGAAAATTCAAGGGAATTTCAGAGAATTTGACGAAATGTCTAAGAATTCTAGGTGAGGTAAAAATACTTGAGGATCAATTAAATAAAAACTGTTAAAAATTCAAAGAAAATCTATTGAATTACGTTGAATTGAGTTAATTTAGTAGAATTCAAGTGAATTAAAAAAAATTTAAGAGAATCCCAAAAAATTTAAAAGAATTCAGGGTAAATTCCAAAAAATAATTTCAAATATCTTCAAATCTTGAAACCCCTACTAATTTACAAACAAAAAAGTGACTCATGACTGCATACCAATTTAAAAGAATTCAAATGAATTGAAAATAATTTTAAAAATCGAAAAATGCCATTGATTTTAGTAAAATTTGTGTGAATTTAGCCAAATTTAAGGGAAATGAGAAGAATTCGATGAAATTCATTTTAAAAAATCAAGCTGAATTTAAAAAGCAATCAAGTGAATCGAAAACAATTTAAAAATATTTTAAAAATCATTGAATTGAGTACGTTTGAAATGAGTTTAGAAAAATTAAAAGGGCATTCGAAAGAATTTGATTTATATTTTAGTAAATTTATTTGAGGCAGTAAAATTGTTTAATTTTAAAAACATCAGTTGACTTTGCTAACATTTTTTGCAAATAAAAATTTAAATTTGTTTATTTTTTTTAAATTATAAATAAATATGCAATGCCTACGAATTTAAGGTGTGTTTAAAAGACTTCAAGATGAATTAAACAAGAACTTTTTAAGAATCCATTGTATTGAGTAAAATTGAATGAATTTAGAAGAATTCAGGAGAATTTAAAAGAATTCAGAGCGAATTCTAAATGAAATGCAAAAAATATTTGAAAATTTCTTCAAACCTTTGAAATCCTACGAAATTCCTCACTTTGTGTGAATAAATTCTTTAAAATCCATTAAAATATTTTAAAAATTAATTTTCAACTAAAAAACGAATTTACAACATAATTGTTAAATTCTCAACTGGAATAGTTTAATTTTTAGTTAATAAAATAAATCTTCAACCACCTTGGAATCTTAAAATACCCCAACATATTTCAAAATCTTTGAAATCCCTTCAAACTATTGAAATAAATTAATAATCTCTAGAAATCTTTTAAAATTTCCTAAAATATTTCAAATCCTTTGATATCTTTTGAAATACCTTGAAACTTTTTAAAGCCCTCGAAAACGCCTGGGAATCTTTTACAATACCCGCAAATATTTCAAATCTTTTGAAGTCCCATTAAATTACTGAAATCAATTAAAAAATTTTTTGTAATCTTTTAAAATAACCTAAAATATTTCAAATCCTTTAAAATCTTTTGAATACCTTTAGATTTTTTAAAGCTCTTGAAAATGCCAAGATATTTGGAAAAATACCTCAAAATATTTTCAATCCCTTGATCATTTTATCAATTGATCCTTAGGATCAATTGAATAAAAACTATAATTTTTGTTAGCCATTGAATTAAGCAGAATTGAGTAAATTTAGAAAAATTCAAGTGAATTAAAAAACTTCAAAAGAATTTCAAAGAATTAAAAGAATTCAGGGTGAATTCCAAAAAAATAATAAATTCCAAATCTCTTAAAATCTTTGAAAACCTACAAAATACCTCACTTCTCGTAAATAAATTCTTTGAAATCCACTAAAATATTATAAAATCCCGTGAAATTCTATGACGATATTTCCTAAAATACTGCCAAATGTAATAAAATACACTGAGAGCTATAAAATCCCTTAAAATCATTGAAATGCTCGGAAATCTTTTAAAATATCTTAAAACCTTATAGATCCTGTAAAATCGTTCCATAGCTTCAGAAATTCTAGAAAATTCTTTATCTTAAAATATTACAATCGCTTTGAAATCCCTTCAAATTAATGAAATTAATAAAAAATTCCTTTAAATCTTTTAAAATTGCATAACATTTTTTTTTATTTAAACCCCTTTGAAATCCTACAAAACACCTCACTTCTCGTGAATAAATTCTTTAAAATCCATTAAAATATTATAAAATCTCGTAAAATCTTTTAAAAGTGAAACCTTTATTAAATCTTTGAAATCCCTACAAATTAATGAAACGAATTAATAATTCCTCGGAATCCTGTAAAATTCCCTAAAATATTACAAATTAAAATCTTTTAAAAATGCCTTAGAAGTTTCAAAAATACCCTAAAATCTTAAAAATCCCTTCAAATTAATGAAATCTATTAAAAATTTATCGGAATCTTTAAAAATAGCCTGAAATATTTCAAAATAATTCAAGAAACTTCATAAATATGTCCTGAAATGAATAGTTATTAACCCATGCGTTAATTTATTGAAAGAAAAGTGACATAGGGTACTGTAGGGACCAAATCTTGAAAATAGGGTACTTCAGGGACCTTAACCAGGGTGTCTACCCAAATCCCGGAAAAAAATTCCCTGACAATTCCAGGTTTTTTTCAGGTATCTTAAGTTTTTTCCAGGTACAATTTTTCATAGCATTTCATTTAATTTAAATTAAAATATTCCGCATATTTTAAACGCACTGTCTATGTCTATGGTTATGGAATTTTTCGTAACTCCAACCCCTTTTCTAGCTCGTTCAGAGCTGACATAGTCAGTGCCTAATTTTAAAAATTCGACTCGGAATACGTATAAATTTTCGCGAGTTTATTATAAATAATGTTTTTTTTCAGTTTCTAGGAATTTAATTAATATTGCAAGACATTCTTAAATATTTTAGCACGATCGATTAATTAAATAATTAAATGATACTAAAAATATAATAATTTCTTGAATTTGTCTCTAAAGTCCATGAATTTTTTTTCCAAAAAATACATTAATTCTCAATCAAACAGTTGGGTTTTTTAATTCAAAAAGATCAATTTTTAAACAATTAGCTGAATTTTAAACTAAGAATGAGCAATTTCCAAACAAAAATGGAATAATTAAATTTTCAGTTAAAAAATTAATATTCCACCCAGAAAAAAAACAGATTTATTTTTAAAACAAATTCAATTTAACTTTCAACCAAGTAGTTTTATTTTGAACCAAAAAGATGAATTTTCAACTAAAATGATGAATATTTAACTGGAATACTTGAATTTTCAACCAAAAAGATAAATTTTCTACCACAAAAAAGATTTTTCAACAAAATACATCATATTTCAAAGAAATATTTGAATTATCAACTACAAAAAGACACATTTTCAAACAAATAAATGAATTTTTAAATAAAAAAGATCAAGTTTCAACGAAAAATTTAATAGTTGAATTAAAAAAAAAAGAAGAATTTTAATCTGAAATGATCAATCTCTAACTCGAATAGTTCATTTTTCAACAAAAAATATGAATTCTCAACCAATTGCATTTTCCAACGAAAAAAAAATTATTTGCAACAAAAACAAAACTAATTTTCAAAAAATAGTTAGATTTTCAAACAAAGTAATGAATTTTCAAAAGGATGATGAGTCTCTAACTAGAATCATCAATTTCCAACAAAAAGATTAATTTTCTACCCAGAAGATTAATTTTCTACCCAGAAGATTAATTTCTACCAAATAAGTCAGAATTTTCAACTAAAAAAGATGAATTTTCTACCAAAAAGACGATTTTTTCAAAAAATACATTAATTATCAATCAAACAGTTGATTTTTTTAACTCAAAAAGATCAATTTTCAAACAATTAGCTGAATTTTAAACTAAGAATGAGCAGTTTCCAACCAAAAATGGAATAATTAAATTTTCAGTTAAAAAATTAATATTCCACCCAGAAAAAAAAACAGATTTATTTTAAAAACAAATTTGATTCAACTTTCAACCAAGTAGTCTTATTTTGAACCAAACAGGTGAATTTTCAACTTGAATGATGAATATTTAACTGGAATACTTGAATTTTCAACCAAAAAGATCAATTTTCTCCCACAAAGACGATTTTTCAACAAAATACATCAATTTTCAAAGAAATATTTGAATTATGAACTTCAAAAGGACACATTCTCAAACAAATAAATGAATTTTGAACTAAAAAAGATCAAGTTTCAACCAAAAATGTAATAGTTGAATTGAAAAAAAAAGATGAATTTTCAACTGAAATGATCAATCTCTAACTGGGATAGTTGATTCTTTAACAAAAAATATGAATTCTCAACCAATTGCATTTACCAGTGAAAAAAATGATTTGCAACAAAAACTAAACTAATTTTTAAAAAATAGATAAATTTTCAAAGAAAGTAATGAATTTTCAACTAAAATGATGAATCTTTAACTGGAATAGTTGAATTTGAAACCAAAAACATGAATCATCAAATGTCCAACAAAAAGATTAATTTTCAACCCAGAAGATTAATTTCTACCAAAAAAGTCAAAATTTTCAACTGAAAAAGATCATTTTTCAACAAAATATTGAATACTTGCAATGCAAATAAAAAAAATTTTCAACAAAATGGTTGAAGTTGCAACTGGAATAGATCAATTTTCAGTAAAAAAAATAATTTTCAGCCAAAGAAAAAACGAATTTTCAACAAAATTGTTCATTTTTCAACCGAGGAGATGAATTTTCTATTAAAATGATGAATCTTTAACAACAACCAAAAATTACTTTTTAACAAAAGATAAACTCTCAACCAAGTAATTAAATCGTCATTCAAAAATATGAGTTCGGAACGAAAAATGTAATAGTTGATATTTCAATCAAAAAAGATTGAAATTTTTAAACAAAAACAAGGAATTCAACCAAAAAGAACGATTTTTCAACAAAATACATGAATTTTCAACGAGATACTTGAATTTTCAACTAAAACCGATCAATTTTCAACCAAAAACAGAATACTTGAAATTTCACTTAAAAAATTGATTTTGAACCAAACAAAAAAACGAATTTTCAACAAAATAGTTCAATACCCGTAATATAAAGCTACTTTTACAAATGAAGAATCATTGTTAATCGTTTTAATATTGCAATTTACAAAAATTAAGCACGTTCTCGAAAAAATTCCCTGACTTTAAAAGAAATTCCCTGACATTTCCAGGTTTTTCCAGGTATATAAAAATTCCCTGACAATTCCAGGTTTTCCAGGTAGGGTAGACACCCTGTTAACTGGATATAGGGTACAATAGGGGATATAGGGACCGGTATGTGAGGCCTGTAGTATACCTTTTATGATCTTGGATTTTGGACTTGATGACAATCTATGAATATTAGCCCATAAAATCTAGATATTATGTTTTATAATCCAGGCTAGAAGTCACCATCCAGATTCTACGGCTCAACATCATTAGATTGCTACCTCATATATAAAAAAACAAGATCATAAACGGTACAATCAATTTTTCTCATTGCAGTCATAAAACTGTTTCGAAGCATTTTCTACTGTCATTAGGATCATACGAGCACAGATCATAACACGATGTAAATTGTCCAAAAGCCTAATTGGTCAATCATCTCGAGAATGTTGCTCCTGAAGGTAGGAAAACGAGTTTCACTGACCCTGGCGCATCCAGGGTGGAATCGATTCACCCGAGGAATGAATCTAAAATTGGCAACCCCATTTTCAGGGTAAATATTCTCATCCGGCACATCATCCAGTGTCAAATTCAACCTCAAATAAAAGCCGAGAGAGCACTCTTGAAACTGAAAGAAAAGCAAGCTCAGAGACTCTGGAATCCGGATGAGAAATCGAGGAATGCTCGTGTACACGATGAGGCCACTATCAATGATGTACCACTCTCAATCCACGTTATCTGGATTTTAGTTTCTCAGTTCTCAGATAGGGTAGAGACTAGGGGACCCAGAGAGAAGGGTCAGGGATTCTGCTAGGGAATTATGGATTCGAGAGAGGAGATGGAACCGTTTTTATCTCCAGCTTCATTTACATCTATCTCGATTCCATCTTCCCATCATCTGATGGACTGAATCAGCCTCTGGGCTCTGGCTGAGGGTTGATGATGATTTTGGGAAATTTTTCGACACTCACAGGCACCAGAGAACACTTTTTTTTCCTTTGGAATTCTTGCACACTCACTGGCACGTGATCCGGTAAGGTAAGTAATACCATGCACGATGTGTGACGTTTATATCAGGCAGCGGCATTGCCGCGGTCGAAACGCGAAGGCGGTGCCGACCAAGACATGAACGTAACTGAGGCCTCGTACATCGTTCCATACTTCCATTCCATTCCATGTTCCTATCCTTGCACTTGTCGAGAGCGCCACGTTACGGAGAGCCGGTTCAATTATTACAAATTTATAATATCAGCTGTAAAAGCCGACAAAATACATATTAACAGACCTCGGACTCACTTTAGAGATCAAAAATAGTGTCACCAATTTTTCAAAATAGTGTCATCAAATTTTTCAAGTATTAAAAATTAAATTCAATGTTTATTTAAACGAAGTGTCTCGTCGTCTCGAAATTCGGGATGAGTAGTCAGATATTTTCCATGAGCTCTTGGCTCGTCCCAAATTTTCGGGACGACTAGTCCGTCCCCTTTTCCAACTCAACCATTTTTTCGGGATGACTAGTCACAGCCTTATTTAAAATGTTATTCTTTGAAATTTAAGAACTTTAAATTAGATTAAAATCAAATTTAAAAAAAAGACTAATTTTTAACCAAAGAGTTGAATTTTAAACTAAATATCAATTTTCAACCAAAAATGGAATAGTTAAATTTTCAGTTGAAAAAATTAATTTTTCACCAAACTGATGAATTTTCAACTAAAAATGATATCTTCAACTAGAATAGTTGAATTTTGAACTTAAATAGACCAAAATAGTTGAATTTTTAACTAAAAAAGATCAATTTTCCACCAAACTGATGAATTTTCAACTAAAATCATGAATCTTCAACTAGAATAGTTGAATTTTAAACATACAAAAAAAAAAAATGAATTTTCAACAAACAAACAAAAATTAATTTTTTTAACAAAAAAGACGAATTTAAAAAAAAAATTAATTTTCAACGAAATAGTTGAATTTTCAACTGAAAAAAAAAACAATTCTTCAACTGGAATATTTGAATTTCACAAAAAAATGAAGTTTCAACTAAAATTATCAATCTTTAACTGGAGTAGTTGAATTTTCAATTTAAAAAATCTTATTTTACCAAACAAGACGAATTTCAACAAAATAAATGAGTTTTCAACTGAAAAAGACACATTTTCATCCAAATAGTTGATTTTTGAACTTAAAAAGATCAATTTTCAACCAACAATGGAATAATTGAATTTTCAGTTGAAAAAATTAAAATTCCACAAACTGATGAATTTGCAACTAAAATTATGAATCTTCAACTGGAATAGTTGAATTTCAAAAAAAAAAAAATGAATTTTAAACTCAAATTTTAAATCTTTAACTCGAGTAGATGAATTTCCAACAACAACAAAATTCATTTTTTTACCAAAAAAGACGACTTTCAACAAAATAAATAAATTTTCAACTGAAAAAGATACATTTTCAAACAAATAGTTGAATTTTGAACGTAAACACATCAATTTTCAACCAAAAATGGAATAGTTAAATTTTCAGTTAAAAAAATTAATTTTCCATCAAACTGAGGATATTTCAACTACAAATGATGAATCTTCAACTAGAATATTTGAATTTTAAACAAAGAAAAAATGAATTTTTAACTAAAATTTTCAATCTTTAACTGGAGTTGTTGAATTTTCAATAAAAAATCTTATTTTACCAGACAAGACGATATTCAACAAAATAAATGAATTTTCAACGAAATAATTGAATTTTGAACTAAAATAGACAAATTTTCAATAAAATAGTTGAATTTCGAACTAAAAAAGGTAAATTGTCCACCAAACTGATGAATTTTCAACTAAAATTATGAATCTTTAACTGGAATAGTTGAATTAAAAAAAAATTAATTTTCAACTAAAATGATCGATCTTTAACTGGAGTTGTTGAATTTTCAATAAAAAATCTTATTTTACCAAACAAGACGAATTTCAACAAAATAAATGAATTTTCAACGAAATAATTGAATTTTGAACTGAAAAAGACAAATCTTCAACTGGAATAGTTGAATTTTACAACAACAAAAAATCAATTTTCAGCCAAAAATGGAATAGTTAAATTTTCAGTTAAAAAAAAAACTAATTTTCCAACAAACTGATGAATTTTCAACTAAAATTATAAATCTTCAACTGGAATAGTTGAATTTTTAACTAAAATGATGAATCTTCAACTGGAATAGACGAATTTTAAACAAAACAAAAAAAATCGTTTTTTACCAAAAAAGACGAATTTCAACAAAATAAAACAATTTTCAACGAAAATAATTGAATTTTGAACTAAAAACGTCAAATTTTCAACAAAATAGTTGAATTTTGAACTAACAAAGATCAATTTTTCACCAAACTGATGAATTTTCAACTGAAATTATGAACCTTCAACTAGAATAGTTAAATTAAAAAACCATGAATTTTCAACTAAAATTATCAATCTTTAACAGGAGTAGATGAATTTTCAACAACAAAACTAATTTTTTTATCAAAAAAGACGACTTCTAACAAAATAAATAAATTTTCAACTTAAAAAGACACATTTGCAACCAAATAGTTGAATTTTGAACTAAAAAAAATCCATTTTGAACCAAAAATGGAATAGTTAAATTTGCAGTTAAAAAAAAACTAATTTTCCACCAAACTGATGAATTTTCAACTAAAATTATGAATCTTCAACTGGAATAGTTGAATTTCACAAAAAAAAAATGAATTTTCAACTAAAATTTTCAATCTTTAACTGGAATAGATGAATTTCCAACAACAACAAAATTCATTTCTTTACCAAAAAAGACGACTTTCAAAAGAATAAATCAATTTTCAACTGAAAAAGACACATTTTCAACCAAATAGTTGAATTTTGAACGTAAAAACATCAATTTTCAACCAACAATGGAATAGTTAAATTTTCAGTTAAAAAAATTAATTTTCCATCAAACTGAGGATATTTCAACTACAAATGATGAATCTTCAACTAGAATATTTGAATTTTAAACAAAGAAAAAATGAATTTTTAACTAAAATTTTCAATCTTTAACTGGAGTAGTTGAATTTTCAATAAAAAAAAATCTTATTTTACCAAACAAGACAAATTTCAACAAAATAAATGAATTTTCAACGAAATAATTGAATTTTGAACTAAAATGGACAATTTTCAACAAAATAGTTGAATTTTGAACTAAAAAAGATCAATTTTCCACCACACTGATGAATTTTCAACTAAAATGATGAATCTTCAACTAGAATAGTTGAATTTTAAACATACAAAAAAAATGAATTTTTTTAACAAAAAAGACGACTTTCAACCAAAAAAAAATGAATGTTCAACGAAATAGTTGAATTTTCAACGGAAAAAGACAAATCTTTAACTGGAGTAGTTGAATTTTACAAACAAAAAAAATCAATTTTCAGCCAAAAATGGAATAGTTAAATTTTCAGTTAAAAAAAAAACTGATTTTCCACCAAACTGATGAATTTTCAACTGAAATGATGAATCTTCAACTCGAATAGTTGAATTTTAAACATACAAAAAAATGAATTTTCAACACAAAAAAAAATAATTTTTTTAACAAAAAAGACGACTATCAACAAAAAAAATGAATTTTTAACGAAATAGTTTAATTTTCAACTGAAAAAGAAACATTTTCAACCAAATAGTTGAATTTTGAACATAAAAAAATCAATTTTCAACCAACAATGGATTAGTTGAATTTTCAGCTGAAAACACTAAATTTTCACAAAACTGGTGAATTTTCAACTAAAACGATGAATCTTTAGCTGGAATAGTTGAATTTTAAACAAAAAAGATAAATTTTTAACTAAAATGATGAATCTTCAACTGGAATAGATGAATTTTAAACAAAAAAATTATTTTTTTACCAAAAAAGACGAATTTCAACAAAATTAACGAATTTTCAACGAAATAATTGAATTTTGAACTAAAAACGACAAATTTTTAACAAAATAGTTGAATTTTGAACTAAAAAAAATCAATTTTCAACCAAAAATGGAAGAGTTAAATTTTCAGTTGAAAAAATTAATTTTCCACCAAACTGATGAATTTTCAACTAAAATTATCAATCTTCAACTTGAATAGTTGAATTAAAAAAAAAATTTCAACTAAAATTATCGATCTTTAACAAAAAAAAGACGACTTTCAACAAAATAAATTAATTTTGAACTGAAAAAGACAAATTTTCCATGAAATACTAGAATTTTGAACTAAAAAAGATCATTTTTTAACCACAAATAAAATAGTTAAACTTTTAGTTTAAAAAAAACTAATTTTCAACCAAACTGATTAATTTTTTATTAAATTGCTTAATCTTCAAACTGGAATAGTTAAATTTTCAACTAATAAAGATGAATTTTTAACAAAAAAGATTAATTTCTGCAAAAGACGATTTTCTAGCAAAATAAATAAATTTACAAATAAAAAAAAATTGTCAACCAAAAATTGAACAGGTAAATTATCATATAAAAAAATTAATTTTGAATCAAAGAGATGAATTTCCAACTAAAATGATGAAATATTCAATTGGAATAATTACATTTTCAGTTTCAGAAAAATAACAATTTTCAACCAAAAAAAAAACTAATATTCAAAAAAATAGTTACATTTTCAAACAAAGTTAAGAATTTTCAATTAAAATTATGAATCTTGAACTTGAATAATTGAATTTTCGACCAAAAAAAAAATAAATTTTCAACTAGGAAGATTAATTTCTACCAAAAAAGACGAATTTTTATCTGAAAAAGATAAATTGTCAACGAAAAATTGAATAATGAAATTTTCAGGTAAAAAAATTAATGTTCAACCAAAGAAATACATTTTTAACTATGCAAATGCATAGGGGTTACGGCATGAGTAATTTGCTCGATTGCAATATTAGAATTTATTTTTAAAATATATTTGAAAATAATTTTTTTTAATTAAAATTTTAAGTAAGAAAAAAGTAGCACAAGTAAGTAGATCAGTCGGTCAATACAAAATTATAAATTAAAAAGAAAATGAAATGCACTTCCCGCATCTATTAAATTTTTCGTTAAGAATTCATCTTTTTTATTCAAAAATTTTATTATTTGGTTCAAAATGCTGTTATTTTGTTGAAAATTCATCTTTTTGGCTTGAAAATTCCTCAATTTGATTGCAATTTCGTTTCTTTCTTGACTAACGAATTTTTTTATTGATAATTCAACTATTTTCTAGAACATTAATCTTTTTTTGTTAAAATTACAACTGTCTGATTGAAAATTAATATAATTTAAAGTTAAAAACAGAAAAAAAACTTAATAATAATTCGATTAAAAAGTTTTTTTACTTTATGTAAACGGCCTACGTTACGTAGAGCCGGTTCAATTAATATAAATTTATAATATCAGCTATAAAAGGCGACAAAATACATATTACAGGCCTCGGACTCACTTAAGAGATCGAAAATAATGTAAATAGTGTGACAAATTTAAAAAAAAAGTGACATAAAATTTTTCAAGTATTAAAAATGAACTTTAATGTTTATTTAAAATGTTATTCTTTAGTCTATAAATTCTCAAAATTCCTACTTATTTATCGCAGGCTTCACAATCTTTCCCCTTTATCTCATTTTTCCACTTATATTCGAACTGAATAAAAAAAATAAATAAAAAATGAATAAATTAAAAAAAAACTATTCTTGCTTGAAAATTAATTCTTTTTAATTTAAAAGTCTACTATTATATTTTTGGCTGAAAATTCATCCCTTTTGGTAAAAAATTCTACCGTTTAGTTGAAAGTTTAATTATATTGTTGATAATTTAACGGTTTGTTGAAAGTTCGACTTTTCGGCTTGAAATTTCATCAATTTTTGAAAGTTCTTTTCTTTCTGGATTAAAAAAATGTTGTTTTTTTTTACTGAATATTCAACTATTTTGTTGAACATTCGTCTTTTTGGTTTGAAAATGTATCTCTTTCTATAGAAATTTAACCTTTCTTGGTTACAAATGACTGTTTCGGTTAAAAGTTAATTTTTTTGTTCAATTTGGTAGAAAATTAAAAAATTTGCTTGAAAACGGATGTATTTAGTTGAAAATTTATCTTTCTTGGTTAAATCAAACTGTTTTTCCATTTAAATTAAAATATTTTTTGTTGCAATATTAACGATTACATTCTTCGTAAAAAATCCATATTTTAGGTTGAAAATTCAACACCTTGGTTGAAAGTTGAAATTTTGTTAAAAAATTCGTTTTTTTGTTTGTTAAGAATTCGGTTATAAATTAACCTTTTTGTTGAAAATTCATATTCTCGGGTTGAAAATTCAACTGTTTTTTAGAAATTCGTATTTTCGGCTCGAAAATAAAATAATTTGTTAAAGTTTTTCAACTTTTTACCTGAAAATTGCTGTAATTTGTTGAAAATTCGTCTTCAGTAGTTATATTCAACTGCGTTTTATTTAAAATTAATATATTTTTTGGTTTAAATATCAACTATTACATTTTTTGGTGAAAAACAGAAAATTCGTTTTCTTTTTATTGAAAATTAATTTTTTTAACTGAAAACTGAGCTACTATATTTTTGGTTGAAAATTGATGCTTTTTAGTTTAAAATTCATGTTTTTTTTAATCGTCTTTTTTGATAGAAAATTAATCCTCTTGGTTTAAAATTGAACTAATTGAGATGAATCTTCAACTGGAATAGTTAAATTTTCAGTTCAAAAAATTAATTTTCAACAAAAACAAAAAACACGAATTTTCAACCAAAGAGATGATTTTATAACTAAAATCATGAATGAATGAGTAAACCGAGTATTTATTTAAATAATTACTTATTGTTTATAACTATTTTCTCTTAGACTAATGCTAGCAGGTTGCGTTTTTTTCTAACAATTTCACCTTTTCCTTGGCCTTTTAATTAAGAACAAATAAGAAATAAACAATAAAGAGAATTATTTTTTCAACAGAATGGACGAGATGCACTACTGTTCGGATTTTGTAGACTAAAGATTCTAAATACAAGGTAGGAAATTATGCATAAAAAAATAATGGAATAAACGGACTCAGCAATCCATAAACTGGAATCAAGCCGAGAAAATGTCAGCCTTCGATAACTGCAATTTTATTTTAGTGTCCTTACTCGATTCTTACATGAAAGTTTATAACTGTATTTATTTTCAGTTATAACTATACCCCAGCAGAGGACAATAAAATTGGTTTGCAAATGCTTCTCTGGTTATATATTTCCCTGGATTTAAAAATATCTTCAGTTGTAAACAACTATAAACAAGTCGAAGGTCTTGTATTCAATTATTCCAAACCCATTTTTAAATAAAAAATCCATTCAGAAAAAAGATTGAATTCTCCGATTATATTCAACCTATAGATTTTTCAAGGAATCTGTATTATCATCAGAGAATAGCAAAAAATTTTAACGTCTTTTCATACTAGATGGAGATATGAATTCAAAATTATTTTAATTAATTTTTTCTGAAAAAAGATCTTCTCCTTTCGCTTTAATTATGTAATTTTGAACTTTTTTTTGAGTATGTAGTTCAATTTAAAAGATTTACAATGGAAAATTCTTGAACTTGGAATATTTGCAACTCACGACAAGTTTTAAATTCTAAATCTTCCGAATTGAAGAAATTCTGAATGTAAATCATAAAAGTTGGGGAATTTTAAATTCGAAGTTCTCATCATTTCGAAATTCGGGATGACTAGTCTAATTTTTTCCAACTCCCCCAATTTTTCGGGACGACTAGATACAGCCTTCTAAATAATAAAACTTAAAAATCGTATAATTTTTAATTGAAAATGTTCAAACTTAAATTTTTTTAAATATAAGGATTTTTTTGAAGATATATTTTGAACCTTTTTTTGGAATAGTTGAATCTTGAAGATTTTCCATTTAAAATTCTTTCAATTTTTTAATTGAAGATTCATTAATTTGGAATTTTGATAGCTTCCAATATATAATTTTGATTTTTTTTAGAGAGAATGTAGTTCAATTTTGAACAATTACAATGGGAAATTATTGAATTTTAAATATTTGGAATTGAAAAGTCTTTCCAATAATTAATGTGTATAATAAAAACATAAGGATTTTTAATGCTTTTTGAAATAGTTCAATTTTGTGGATTTATAATCGAAAGTTCTTCAATTTTTAAGATTTACAATTGAAGGATCATTAATTTGTAATGATTACAGATTAAAATGATGTAATTCTGAAGGATGTTTTGTATATTTTGGAATAGTTCAATACTGACGATTTAAAATTAAAAGCTCTTCAATGATAAAGATGCACAAATCAAAAATCATAAATTTTGATAATTTTGAAGATCAGAAGTCAAGATTTCAATTGTAAACCATTCGAATTGAAGAAATTTTAAATGTAAATCATCAAAATTTCAGAATTTTGAATTGTAAAACTTAAAACTCGCATAATTTTTAATTAAAAATTTCCAAAATGAAAGTCTTCAATTTTCAAGTTTTAAAATTCAAAGTTCTAGTGTATAATAAAATATGATACAATAACGAATGCTTTTTTGGAACAGTTCAATTTTGTAGATTCACAAGCGAAAATTCTTCAATTTTAACGATTTGCAAAATTCTTCAATTTTTAAGATTTTCGATTGAAGATTCATTAACTTGGGATATTTACAATTCAAAATGATCTAATTTTAGACAAAGCGAATGAACGAATTCGGAGACTATTATTATTAATTTCTTATTTCTGGTACTAATAAAAAATGATGCATTTTAGGTATCATAGAGCCAGAATTCTATTAAAGAACTTAATCCATTTAATTATGGTATCGAGGAGAGAGCGTCGTTGTTTCGTCGCTGTTTCCACCTGCTCTAATTTTTCCCACTTGATAAGGGTGCTGTATGAGCACCGAAACGTTGGTAAATATTATAAATGCTTTCATATTGTGACTTGATAATAATAAAAAGAAATAAAAAAGAGATGGAAGAGGATTTGGTTGGTTGCCTTCTCATTTTTCTTTCCTCTTTTTCATTTTATTAACCTGATTTTATTTATATTTATTAACCTTATTTAACTTTTCAATTTTTCATTCTAAACTAATTGTTTTTCGTTGAAAATTCATGTATTTTATTCAAAACTTGTCTTTTCTGGTAGAAAACTAATATTTATGTTTAGAAATTAGATTACAAAGAGAACAGCGATGAAACAACGACGCTCTCTCCTTGGTACCTGAGATCTCAGATCTCACGCAGATCTCAGGTATCAAGGAGAGAGCGTCGTTGTTTCACCGCTGTTCCCACCTAGCTCTAATTTTTCTTACCTTGATAAGGGTGCTGTATGAGCACTGAAACGTTGGTAAATATTATAAATGCTTTTATATTGTAATTTGATAATAATAAAAATAAAAAAGACGAAAGAAATAAGAAAGAGAAGGAAGGGGATTTGGTTGGTTGCTTTCTCATTTTTCTTCCCTCTTTTTCATTTTATTAACCTGATTTTATTTATATTTATTATCCTTATTTAACTTTCCAATTTTTCATTCTAAATTAATTGTTTTTAGTTGAAAATTCATGTATTTTTTTCAAAACTTGTCTTTTCTGGTAGAAAACTAATATTTACGTTTAAAAATTGGATTACAAAGGAAATAGCGACGAAACAACAACGCTCTCTCCTTGATACCTGAGATCTCAGATCTCACTTAGATCTCATGTATCAAGAAGAGAGCGCCGTTGTTCCCACCTGCTCTAATTTTTCTTACCTTGATAAGGGTTTTTATGAGCACCGAAACGTTGGTAAATATTATAAATGCTTTCATATTGTGATTTGATAATAATAAAAATAAAAAAGACGAGAGAAATAAAAAAGAGAAGGAATGGGATTTG
>CAKNYM010048163.1:143136-154513 GCA_932195095.1 Andricus curvator | reverse complement strand
GAAATTTTAGAAATGTGGTTTGCCCTCTTTAAAATCCTTGAAATCTTGATGAAATGTTCGAAGTCTTGGGGAAAAATTTGTAAAATCTTTTGAAATCTTCCAAAATGATGATCAACCTTTTGAAATCGTTTCAAATCTTTGAAATATTTTGAAATCCTTATGAATTTTTTTAAATATTTGTGAAAACTTTCTGGAATCTTTTGTATTCGTTTGAAATCATTAAAATCTTTTTAAATCTTCAAAAAAAATTAGAAATCGCTAAAATCTTCCAAATGTTTTGAAATCTTTAAAACCTGGTGTTCTGTACCTTTTTTGAAATCTTTGAAATTCTTGTATTCTTTTGAAATCTTTATGAAATTTTTATGAGATCTTTGAAATATTTGTGAAATATTTCTGAAATCTTGTGTATTAATTTGAAATCATAACAATATTTAAAATCTTTGTGAAGTCTTTGGAAAGCTTCTAAAAAATGTTGTAATCGTTTCGAATCTGTAAAATGTTTTGAAATTTTAGAAATGTGGTTTGCCCTCTTTAAAATCCTTGAAATCTTTATGAAATGTTCGAAATCTTGGGGAAAAATTTGTAAAATCTTTGGAAATCTTCTAAAATGATGTTCAACCTTTTGAAATTGTTTCAAATCTTTGAAATATTTGGAAATCTTTAAAATCTGGTGTATTGTACCTTTTTCCAAATCTTTCAAACCCTTTCAATCTTTTGCAAGTTTTAAAATCTTTGAAATCTGGTGGGCAGGCCTTTTTAAAATCTTTGAAATCCATAAAATCTTTGTGAAATGTTGAAAATCCTTTTAAATATTTTAAAATCTTTTGAAATATATAGAAATATTTTGTAACCCCTTGAAAAATCCGTTGTATGGCCATGGCTCATTCTAATTGTGAAATTTTATTAACATTGAAATTTTAAACTAATAATTTTTATAATTTCTAAGTTGAATATCACAAACAATGTATTTATACCTCAATATTCTACATTAGCGGAGAAGAAATTAAAAACTTTTTAGAACTATTCACAATATTAAAATCTGTTCTTTGCAATCTATACAATAATTATTACAGTCTACAAAAAGTGCCTTGAAATCTCTTTATTTATTCTGTAATAAGTAAAAGATAAATTATATCTTGATAAATAAAAAACTTTTCAGTAGCAAGATTTATTCTAAACGAGATGTTTCTTTCATAATAGATTAAAAGATTAAAATTATTTTTAAAGAAAGCAGAACTATAAATAAACAAATTCTTAATTTTTTGCAAACATAAGTCGTCTTTGAAACCCTTGACATTTTTAAAAGTTTTTGTGAAATCGTTTAAAATCTTTGTGAATTCGTTGAAATCTCTTGAAGTACTTAAAATCTTTGTGAAATCTTGAAAATTCTATGAAATCGGGAAATGACCTGGAATGTTTTTTATTAAAATGGCCACCCTGTAATCTTTTTATTAGAAAAGTCTACTATTATACTTTTGGTTTACAATTAAACTATTTTAGTTAAAAATTCTAATATTTGATTGAAAATTTAATTATTTTATTGAAAGTTCTACTATTTTGTTAGAAATTTGTTTTTACTTATTGAAAATAATTTTTTAAACTGAAAATATAACTGTTCCATTTTTGGTTGACAATTCATTTTTTTAGTTGAAATTTCATTTAACTAATTCAAAATTAAACTATTTTGTTGAAAATCTGTGTTTTTTTTAAAGTATATTTTTTATCTATAATTTAACTTATTTTGTTTAAAATTCAATGACTTTGCTGAGGATTTTTCTTTAAAAAATATTTTTTATAGTTGAAAATCGTCTTCTTTGGTATAAAATTAATCTTGGTTGAAATATCATCCTTATGGTTAACATTTTTTTTATTTAGTTGTAGATTCCCTATTTGAGTTGAAAATTTATTCTTTTGATTGAAAATTCAAATATTTTATTTAAAAAATGTCTTTTGTTGAAAATAATTTTTTTTAACTGAAAATGTAACATTCCCATTGTTTGTTGACAATGAATCGTTTTTTATTGCAAAATTCAACTGCTTGGTTGAAGATTAATTTTTCAGTTGAAAATTCATTTAATTAATTGAAAATTAAATTATTTTGTTGAAAATCTGTGTTTTTTTATGAAAATTAATTTTTTCACAGAAAAGTTAACTTTTAATTTAAAATTCAACTATTTTGTTGAAAAATTTGTTTTTGTTTTTTGGTTGAAAATTAATTTTTTTAACTTAAAATTCAACTATTCTATGTTTTTACAAAATTATCTTTTATAGTTGAAAATCGTCTTCTTTGGTAGAAAATTAATCTGCTTGGTCGAAAATTCATTTTTTTAATTGAAGATTCCTTATTTTAGTTTAAAATTAATTTTCCAGGTTTAAAATTCAACTATTCTCTCTATTTTTTTACAAAATTATCTTTTATATTTGAAAATCGTCTTCTACAGTAGAAAATTAATCTGCTCGGTCGAAAATTCATTTTTTAAATTGAAGATTCCTCATTTTAGTTTAAAATTCATTCCCTTGGTTGAAAATTCAACTATTCTGTTAAAACAAATTTCGTTTAATTGAAAATTTATTTAATTAATTGAAAATTAAACTATTTTGTTTAAAAATCTGTTCTCTTTTTGGTTGAAATTCAATTATTTTGACTGAAAATGTAACTTTTCCATTTGTAGTTGAAAATTTAACCTTTTTAGTTTAAAATTCTACTATTTGGTTGAAAATTTAAATATTTTGTTGAAAATTCAACTATTTTGATGCAAAATCATCTTTTTGGTCGAAAATTCAACTGTTTTGTTGAACATTTGTCTTTTTTTAATAGAAAAGTCATCCTTTTTGGATTACAAATTTCAACTACATACTTGATTGTAAGTTATACTACTTTGATAAAACTGAATTTTTTTGATTAAAGATTCAACTGTTTACATTTTTGAAGATTCGGCACTTTTCGTGAAAAAAATCTCTTTTTGGATGAAAATGCAACTATTTTGTCTATTAAAAGTTGAATTATTTTGTTAAAAAATCATTTTGTTTTTGTTGTCGATTGATCTCTGGTTGAAAATTCAATTGTTTTGTTGAAAATTCGTTTTTTCTTGGTGGAAAATTTATCTTTTTTGCTTAAAAATTGAACTAATTAGTTGAAGGTTGAACCACTTTGTTAAAAACCCATTCTTTTTGTTGAAGATTCATCATTTTAGTTGAAAAATCAGCTCTTAGGTTGAAAGTTTAACATATTGTTGAAATCTCTTTTTTTTTGGGGGGGGGGGAGGGTAAATACATTTTTTTAACTGATAATGTAACTTTTACATTTTTGGTTGAAAATTGATATTTTTTAGTCAATTTTTTTTTGAAAATTCGGCTTTTTGGTAGAAAATTTATATTTGCGTCTTAAAAATTCAACTGTTTTGTAGAAAATTCGTCTTTTTGGTTGCAAATCGGTCTTTTTTGGTTAAAAGTTGAACTATTTTTTTAAAGTTCATTTTTTTGGTTGCAGATTCATGATTTTAGTTGAAAATTCATCTCTTTGGTTGCAAATTCGTTTTTTTTTTGTTGAAAATTAATTTGTTTTACTGAAAATGTAATTTTTCTACTTTTGATTTAAAAGTTATCTTTTTTAGTTGAAAATTCAATTGTTTGGTTGAAAATTAATCTGTTTGGTTGAGAATTTAACTAACTTTTTGAAAATTCGTTTTTGTTTTGTTTAATTCAACTGTTTGTATTTTATAATTAAAATATTTTTTGGTTGAAATATCTACTATTACAGTATTTGTTGAAAATTCAACTTTTTTGGTTGAAAATTGAACTACTTGGTTGAAGGTTTGTTAAAAACTTTGTTAAAAAATCATTTTTTGTTGAAGATTCATCATTTTAGTTCATTTTTTCATCATTTTTTTTAATTTATCTTTTTTTTGTACAAAATTATTCTTCTTGGTTGAAAATTCGTCTTTTTGGTTTTAAAATTTCATCTTTTTTGGTTTAAATATCAAATATTACATTTTTTGTTAGGAATTCATCTTTGGAGATTGAAAATTAAACTATCCGGCTAAAAATTGAACTATTTGGTTGAAAGTTTAATTATTTTGTTGATTTTTTTTTCTTGCTGAAATATCAACTATTGCATTTTTGATTGTAAATTCTTCTTTTTCTTGAAAAATTGAATTTTTCGGGTTGAAAATTGAACGGTCTTTTAAAAAAATCGTCTTTTTGGTTTAAAAATGTAACTATATATTTGGTTGAAAATGCAATTGTTTTTGGTTTAAGTTTAATCCTGTTTTATTAAAAATTCGACCTTTTTGTTTGAAAATTCATCTACATATTTAGTTAAATATTCAACTATATACATATTGGGTTAAAAATTCAAGTATTTTGTTTTAAAAAACCATCTTTTTTAGTCGAATATTCAACTATTTTCTTGAAAATTCAAACTTTTGGATAAAAAATTGATATTTTATTGTAGAAAGGTTGAAATAAATCCATTTTTCAATTTTAATCGGAAATTGTTTTATTTCGTTTTCAAAAGATTCTATGTTAAGAATATTACAAAATTAAAAACTGGTGTTTGAATATTAATGGGCAGGGAAAATAAAAAAAATTTATTTTTATTATTGTTTTCTATTATTCTGAAACTGAAATAATATCAGCAGTCATGTCATATGAAAGATAAAACATGTTTTTTTATCAAACAAGTTTAAAACTTACGGAAAATAATTATTCAACCAATAATTTTTGTAATAGCATTTTTTCCGCCTGTCGCTTCTTACCCATTTTTAAAAATTGTTGAAATAAGTCCATCTTAAAGTATAGTTATTTCTTTAAAAAATGTTTTCTTTTTTTAAAAAAAGTAGATTTGTCGAAAATGTTTTTCCCAGACAAATAAGCCATCATTTACTAAAATTCAACTATTTTTCAAATATTGGTAAGAATCGACAGTAAGAAAAAGTTGAGTTGCAAAAAACATTGTTAAAATAAATGTTTTTTGTAAATTATTAATTTTTTCATTTAAAATAATGTCTTTTTATTCAAAATTACATTATCTTTAATATTATTTTGATTCTTAAAATCATAGAAAAACTATTTTTATTAATTTGATTAGTAATTATGTGAATAAATTTTTCTGTTGCAGTCGGGAATCGCAGTAATCTTGTACGCACCCAAATAAGATTTAACTACACGGACACGAGAAAAAATTTGAAAATAGACACGAATACCAAAGTGATTTGCCAAGGATTTACTGGAAAGCAAGGGACTTTTCACTGCCGACAGGCCATTGATTATGGGACGAAAATCGTTGGTGGCGTTACTCCCAGCAAAGCAGGCACGGAACATCTCGGAAAACCAGTTTTTAAATCTGTTAGAGAGGTCAGCTCACTCGAAATTTTTTTTATTTAATTTATTTTTCACCCTTTTTGCTGAAAAATAATTTCTAAGCAAGTTTTATTCTTTAGTAGAAGGCTTTGGAACGTATTTTTCCATTTCAAAGTTGAATATTTAAAATCTCTTTCATATTCAAAGAATTTTTTAACATGTAGTTTTAATAATAATTTACCATTAAATAAAATTTAAGAATTTAAATTAAGAACAAATGAAAATTTTAATTCTTTTTTAACGTCCAACATTCAAATTGAAGTATGAATTTTATCGAAATTAAAAAAAAAGAGTTTTAACAGCCAATTTTAATTTAATCAGTGGATTTTTTTTAGTAATGCATAGAGGTCGCTAGAGCAATTTGAAACATTGTAAGTTAAGAAATTAAATTCCCTTTAAATTTAAATTTCAATTCTTCTCTAACGTCAAATATTCCAACTTAACTACGAAATTCTTTGAAATTAAAAAAAAAGAAGAATCCAAGGATAAAATTTGGACAACACACTCTTAATGTCTTATTTAAGAAATTAAATTTCCAATAAATCAAAATTTAAATTCTTAGATGTCCAGCATTCAAATTTGACTATGAAATTTTTGGAAATTACAACAAAAAAAAGGAAGAATTTGAACAGTCAAATTTTTACAATTGTGTTATCTCAATTTAATCGGTGGATTTTTTTAAATTCAAATTTAAATTTTTTCTAACGTCAAACATTCAAATTTAACTACGATATTCTTTGAAATTTAAAAAAAAAAGAAGAATTTTAACAGTCAAATTTTGACAATTTTGTTGTGCCAATTTAATCGGTGGATTTTTTTAGAAATTTAATTTACTTTAAATATAAATTTAAATTCTTCTCTAACGTCAAACATACAAATTTAACTACGATATTCTTTGAAATTAAAAAAAAAAAGAAGAATTCAAGGATCAAATTTGGACAATACATTTTTAAATGTAATAAATCAAAATTTAAATTATTCTTTGGGTTTTAACATTTAAATTTAACTACAAAATTCTTGGAAATTCAAAAAAAAAAAAAAAAAGAATCGAAGAATCAAATTTGGGCAACACATTCCTAACTATGAAATTTTTGGAAATTAAAAAAAACAAGAATCTAGCGATCAAATTTTGACAATTGTGTTGTACGAATTTGATCGTTAGATTCTTTTTTTTTAAATAATTTCTAGAGGTCACTAGAGAAATTTGAAACATTTTAATTTAAGAAAATAAATTACCAATAAGTCAAAATTTAGATTCTCCTCTAACATCAAAAATTCAAATTTAACTACGAAATTATTGAAAATTAAAAAAAAAAACAAGAAATCAACGATCAAATTTGGACAACACATTCTTAAATGTAATAAATCACAACTCTTCTTTAACGTCCAACATTCAAATTTAACTACGAAATTCTTCAAAATTAGAAGAAAAAAACAAGAATCTGACGCTCAAATTTGAACAATTGTACTTTCCAAATTTGATCGTCGGATTCTTTTTTTGAAATAATTTTTAGAGGTCACTAGAGCAATTTGGAAATTTTTAATTTAAGAAATCAAATTTAACTAATTTTACTGGAAAATTCTTGAAAATTAAAAAAAAAAGATTCCAAGCATCAAATTTGAACACATTCTTAAATGTGTTAATAAAATAAATTCTAATTCAAATTTTTCTTTAACATTTAACAGTCATATTTAACTACGAAATGCTTTGAAATTAAAAAAAAAAGAATAATCCAAGGATCAAATTTGGAATACATTCTTAAATGTAATAAATCGAAATTAAAATTCTTTTTAAACGTCTAAAATTCAAATTTAACTACGAAATTTTTGGAAATAAAAAAAAACCCAAAAAAACAACGATTAAATTTGGACAACATACTCTCAATGTCTTATTTAAGAAATTAAATTTTCAATCAATCAAAATTTAAATTCTTCTTTAACGTCCAGCATTCAAATTTAACTATGAAATTTTTGGAAGTTACAAAAAAAAAGAAGAATTTTAACAGTCAAATATTGAAAATTTTGTTGTGCCAATTTAATCGGTGGATTTTGTTAGTAATTTTTAGAGGTCATTAGAGCAATTTGAAGCATTTTAATTTAAGAAATTTAATTTACTTTAAATATAAATTTAAATTCTTCTCTAACGTCAAACATTCAAATTTAACTACGATATTCTTTGAAATTAAAAAAAAAAAGAAGAATTCAAGGATCAAATTTGGACAATACATTTTTAAATGTAATAATTCAAAATTTAAATTATTCTTCGGGGTCTAACATTTAAATTTAACTACGAAATTCTTGGAAATTCAAAAAAAAACCAAGAATCAAATTTGGTCAACACATTCCTAACTATGAAATTTTTAGAAATTAAAAAAAAAACAAGAATCTAGCGATCAATTTGATTGTTAGATTCTTTTTTTTAAATAATTTCTAGATGTCACTGGAGAAATTTGAAACATTTTAATTTAAGAAAATAAATTACCAATAAATAAAAATTTAAATTCTTCTCTAACGTCAAAAATTAAAATTTAACTACGAAATTATTGAAAATTAAAAAAAAAAACAAGAATCTAATGATCAAATTTTGACAATTGTGTTGTGCAAATTTGATCGTTCGATTCTTTTTTTAAAATCATTTTTAGGGGTTACTAGAGAAATTTGAAAAATTGTAATTCAAGGAAACAAATTCCGAATAAATCAAAATTAAAATTCTTTTTAAACGTCTAAAATTCAAATTTAACTACGAAATTCTTGGAAATAAAAAAACAAGAAACCAACGATCAAATTTGGACAACACATTCTTAAATGTAATAAATCACAACTGTTCTTTAACGTCCAACATTTAAATTTAACTACGAAATTCTTGAAAATTAGAGAAAAAACAAGAATCCGACGCTCAAATTTGAATAATTGTATTTACCAAATTTGATCGTCGGATTATTTTTTTGAAATAATTTTTAGCGGTCACTAGAGCGATTTGGACATTTTTAATTTGAGAAATCAAATTGAACTACTTTTACTACAAAATTCTTGAAAATTAAAAAAAAAATCCAAGCATCAAATTTGACCACATTTCTAAATGTGTTAATAAAATAAATCAAAATTAAAATTTTTCTGTAACGTCTAACATTCATATTTGACTACGGAAGTCTTGGAAATTAAAACAAACAAAAAAACAATAATCCAACGATCAAATTTGAAAAAACAGTCAATGTAACAAATCAAAATTTAAATTCATCTTTAATTTCCAGCATTCTAATTTAACTAAGGAATTTTTGAAAATTAAGGAAAAATAAGAATGCAACGATCAAGTTTGGACAGCACACTCTTAAATATAATAAATTTAAATTCTTTTTTAACATCTCACATTCAAATTTAACTACGGCATTTTTTGAAATAAAAAAAAGAAGAATCCCAGGATCAAATTTGGACGACACATTCCTAACTATGAAATTTTTGGAAATTAAAAAAAAAAACAAGAATCTAGCGATCAAATTTTGAAAATTGTGTTTTACGAATTTGATCGCTAGATTCTTTTTTAAAAATAATTTCTAGAGGTCACTAGAGAAATTTGAAACATTTTAATTTAAGAAAATAAATTACCAATAAATCAAAATTTAGATTCTCCTCTAACGTCAAAAATTCAAATTTAACTACGAAATTATTGGAAATTAAAAAAAATACAAGAATCCAATTATCAAATTTTGACCATTGTGTTGTGCAAATTTGATCGTTCGATTCTTTTTTTTAAATCATTTTTAGTGTCACTAGAGAAATTTGAAAAAAATTAATTTAAGGAAATAAATTCCCAATAAATTAAAATTCTGTTTAAACGTCTAAAATTCAAATTTAACTACGAAATTCTTGGAAATAAAAAAAAAAAACAAGAAATCAACGATCAAATTTGGACAACACATTCTTAAATGTAATAAATCACAACTGTTCTTTAACGTCCAACATTCAAATTTATCTATGAAAATCTTGAAAATTAGAAAAAAAACAAGAATCCGACGATCAAATTTGAACAATTGTGTTTTCCAAATTTGATCGTTGTATTGTTCTTTTTTCATAATTTTTAGCGGCAACTAGAGCAATTTGGAAATTTTTAATTTGAGAAATCAAATTTAACTACTTTTACTACAAAATTCTTGAAAATTAAAAAAAATCCAAGCATCAAATTTGACCACATTTTTAAATGTGTTAATAAAATAAATCAAAATTAAAATTTCTCTTTAACGTCTAACATTCATATTTATCTACGGAAGTCTTGGAAATTAAAACAAAACAAGAATCCAACGATCAAATTTGGAAAAAACAGTTAAATGTAACAAATCAAAATTTAAATTCTTTAACGTCCAGCATTCTATTTTACTACGAAATTTTTGAAAATTAACGAAAAATAAGAATACAATGATCAAATTTGGACAGCACACTCCTAAATATAATAAATCAAAATTTAAATTCTTTTTTAAAATCTAACATTCAAATTTAACTACGACATTTTTTGAAACAAAAAAAAAAGAATCCCAGAATAAAATTTGGACAACACATTTTTAAATGTTATAAATCAAAATTAAAATTTCTACTGAACGTTCAACTTTTAAGTTTAACTACGAAATTCTTGAATATACTCTTTTTTACTTTTTTTTATAAATTTAAATGGAGACATTTAAGAATGTTTTGTCTGTTTTGTCTGGACTACTCTTTTAAAAAACATGATTGTAGATGCATTTTGTTAATCATGTTTGTAAAAAGTGCACAAAAATCCTAGTTTGCACTAACTGTAAACATGCAAATGTACGATTTAATCTTATTGACCTTTATGAACTTCGAGTCTGATAGATTGATGAGCAAATATGTAGCAACGATCATGTTTTCACAATTTCTAACACTTGTTTTTTAATTCTAATTAGGGTGGCTTTCAAATAATAATTTTTGAAAACTTCATTTTTAAAGTCTAAGATAATTTTTGAAGCTTTTTTCAATTATTTTTCCAATTTCAAGAAAGGTAGCAGAATGCAAATCTCCTTGAATTTTTGACGAGAATCTTGAATTAATTTTGTTTTTAAGTTATTTTATTGAAACGCGAAAAGTAATTTAAATCTTTTAGTCTATAATGAAAGAAACATCTCGCTTAGAAGAAATCTTGCTACTGAAAAGTTTTTTATTTATCAAGATATAATTTATCTGTTACTCATTACAGAATAAATAGATTTCTAGTAATTTTTTGTAGACTTTACCAATTATTTTATAGATTGCAATGAACAGACTTTAATATTGTGTATAATTATATACATTTTTTATTTCGTCTCCGCTAACATAGAAGGTTAAAGTATACATTTTTTTGTGATATTCAACTTACAAATTATAAAAATTATTAGTTTAAAATTTCGATGTTAATTCAGAATTAGAATGAGCCATGTCCATATAACGGATTTTTCAAGGGTACCTACACCAGATTATAAAACATCACTAAAAATTGCAAAAACTTTCAAAATATTTCAAAGATTTAAAAAAATATTTTAAAGGATTTTGAACATTTTAAAAAGATTTCACGGATTTTAAAGATTTAAAAAAG
The DNA here is from genome assembly GCA_932195095.1 of Andricus curvator. Taxonomy (NCBI): domain Eukaryota; kingdom Metazoa; phylum Arthropoda; class Insecta; order Hymenoptera; family Cynipidae; genus Andricus; species Andricus curvator. Next base: position 143,574 of record CAKNYM010048163.1, on the reverse strand, counting down.
GCGTGTACACCAGATTTCAAATATTTCATAACAATTTCACAATGCTTTCTAAAAGTTTAAAAAGATTTAAAAGGTTTCAAAGATTTAAAAAAGGGTACAGTACACCAGATTTCAAAAATTTTAAAACACTTCGAAGATTTGAAACGGTTTCAAAAGGTTTCAAAACATTTTAGAAGATTTGAAAATATTTCACTAAGATTTCAAATAATTCAATGATTTCAACAAATAAAAAAGATTTCACAAACAAAGATTTAAGAAAAATTTTACAAATATTTCAAAAGATTTCACAAAGATTTCGAACATTTCCAAAGATTTTAAAGCTTTTAAAAGGTTTAAAAGATTTTAAAAAGGTTGTGGTAAACAAGATTTGTAAGATTTCAAAAGATTTTACACAGATAAAAATATTTTAATGATTTCAAATGAAAAAGATTTCAGAAA
>CAKNYM010048163.1:99296-118316 GCA_932195095.1 Andricus curvator | reverse complement strand
CTTTTTGGTAAAAAATGTAATTTTTTTGTTAAAAATTCATTTTTTGGGTTAAAATTTATATTTTTAGTTGAAATTTCACGTATTTTGTTGAAAATGCATATTTTCGCTTGAAAATTAATTTTTTTAAACTAAAAATCTAACTATTCAATTTTTGGTTGAAAATTTGTGTTTTTTTAGTTGAAATTTCATGTATTTGGTCTTTCTTGGTTGAATTCAGATGTTTTTTTTTATTTAAAATTAAAATCTTTTTTGTTGAGCAGGCATTTCATAGTTTGTAAATTGAACTTTTTTAGTTCAAATACATTTATTTTGTTGAAAATTCATATTTTTAGTCCAAAATTTAACTATTTGGTTGAAAATTCCCGTATTTTGTTGAAAAATCGTCCTTTGTGGTAGAAAAATAATCTCCACTGTTGAAAATGCATCTTTTTGCATGAAAATCAGTTTTTGTTGTTGTTGGAAATTAATTTAAAACTGGAAATTTAACTATTCTATTTTGGCATGAAAATGTATGTAACTGTTCCAGTTAAGATTCATTCTTTCAGCTAAAAATAATTCTTTTTGATTTCAAATTTAACTATTCCAGAAGAAGATTCATATTTTTTCATTTACAGTGTTTGGTCCAGAATTTATCTCTTTTGGTTAAAAATTATGCTATTTGGTTGAAAATTTATATATTTTATTGAAAATTCAACTTAATTTTCTTAAAAAGTAATTTTTTCTGATTCAAAGTTAAATATTTATATTAGACAAAGAAGCTAGGCTAGTAGAGGAAAGTCCGATAACATCTTTAATTATTGAATTTATAAAGCCAAAACCCATTCCATGAAAATTTATATTTTATTTTAATTCTTCTTTGAAAAGTCTACAAATACATTTTGGGTTCAGAATTCAACTCTTTTCATTAAAAAGTCTACTATTTGGTGGAAAAATTAATTATTTTGTTAAAAAGTAATATTTTTTGTTCAAAAATTCAACTATTTTTTTGAACATTCGTCTTTTTTGATAGAAAATCGGTCCTTTTGTATTGAAAAGTCATCTTTTGGTAGAAAAGTAATCTTTTTTTGTTCAAAATTCATCTTTTATGGTTTAAAGTTAACTCTTTTCAATTGAAAAGTCTACTATTATATTTTTTGGATCAGAATTGATCTCTGTTGGTTACAAATTAAATTATTTTGTTGAAAATTCAACTATTTTCTTAAAAAGTCATCTTTTCTGGTCGAAAATTAAACTGTTTTATTGAAAATTCAACTATTTGGTTGAAAATTCAACTGTTTTGGGTTGCAGTTTAATCTGTTTTGTTTGAAAATTCGAATATTTGGTTGAAGATTCGTCTTCGTAGTTTAAAAATTCAACTATTTCGTTACAAATTCAAATTTTTGGTTGAAAATTCATCTCTTTTGCTTGAAAGTTCAACTATGTAGTTGTAAATGCAATATCTGGTTGGAAATTCAACTATTTAGTTAAAAATTCATCTTTCTTGGTTTAAAATTAACTTTTTTGTTGAAAATTCTTCTTTTCGGGCATAAAAGTAAAATGTTGTCTAAATCATTCCACTTTTTCGTTAGAAAACTCAACTCTTTTAATTAATGTTTATTTAAAAGAATTTATTCCTCTATTTTATTTAAAAATTAACCTATTTCCCCTGTTTTGTGAGCGTTTTGTACTCTGAAGTCTGAAATCACTTTCACAATAATTTAAATTATATATTTTTTCTTGGAGTTCTAAAATGTTTATTTCTTTTCAAATTTTATATAATAAAACAATTAGTATTAATGATAGTATTAATTAGTATTGAAAGTCTGGATTTTTTTTTATATTTTGAGTGGCCACTCTGATTTCACCTACAAAATTATTATAATTGTAATCAGATTAAGCTGATTTATTTATATCCGATCATTGAATTTAATTTATTTTTATGATAAAAATATTCTTAATTGCAGTGCAAAATTGGAATCATGCCAGGACATATCCATCAAAGGGGGAAAATTGGAATTGTCTCCAGGTCAGGAACGCTGACTTACGAGGCAGTGAACCAGACAACGCTCGTAAGTATCAAAATTAAAAACATTTTCGAATTTTTAAATTTGTAATAGATTTTTTTAGTAGTTAAATTTTAGAATTTTTGTAAGAACAACTAAATTCGAGAATTTGATCACTCTTAAAATTTATATTCGTAAAATTTTTAGAAATATTTTTGTCTATTTAATCAAATAGCGAACGAAATTAATCGTATCATTTTAATCGAATAAAAAAAAGTTTTGGATTGACACCCGAAAGAAGAAAAAATTATTTCACGATCGTAATTTACAAATCGTTTAATCTTAAACGAAATTTCCATTTTCCATTCCATGAATCTTTCCATTTTTAACACTTTATAGTCTCACTTGGCCAATTTTTAATGTTTATATTTAGTATAAGTTTTTATGAATCGTAATGCTTAAATCTTGAATCAGGATCCATACAAATTTAAATATATACAGTTTTTTCAGAAAGAAAAAATTTTTACGGCACTAAATGTGAAATTTTTCATTTTTAACTGCATTTAATTTAACATTGTCCAATTGAAAAGTGGTAATATCTTCCATTTTAGATGTGTAAATTATTGATTGTTTGAACAAAGAAAAAGTTTTAATTAAAAAAGGTTTAAACTTTAATTTTAAAAGTTGAAAATTCAAGAATTCTATTTTGAGTGCTTTAATTTGACCGGGAAATGACAGTGAATTTATTTTTTGACCGGGAATTTTACCAATTTTTAGAGAAAAAAAAAATCCAATCACTTGAAATATCAAAAATTTCATATCACATGGTATATAATGCAATTAAAAATTTTGATTTCAACTTCTATTAAATTTTGAGTTCAATTGATAACTTTTTAAATTATGAAATCATTCAGTTCACAATGTGTAATTCTAAAATCTTTTACCATCAAAATTTTCCATTATAGGTCTTTATTTTTACGGGTACATTTTCAATTAAAAGAATTTAAAAATGCAGTTTTGAAGACTTAAACAATAAAATATGATGTTAAATAATTATTGATTTAGAAAAAATTGGAGTAAGTTAAGGAGATATTTACAAATTTTGAAAAGATTCAAACTTGCTTACAAATTTGAAAAGATCTCAAAAGAATTAAAACAAAATATAGATTTTTGAAAATTTCGAATTAAGATTTTCAAGCTTTTTAAGGATTTTCAAAGTTTTTAATATAATAAATTTTTCTTAAAATTCCTGTGCAAATTTTTAATGATTTTTTATTTTGAAAAATCAATTTTTAAAAAATAATTAGAAAGAATTTAAAAAAAAAAATATTTTAACGAATAATTAACAATTGAAGAATGATTACTTTCGAAGAAATTTTAGTAATTTTGAGAGATATTTAGAAGTTTGAAAAGATAAAAAAATAATTGAAAACTTGAAAAGATTTAAAAAAATGTAAAACAAAATATAGATTTAGGAAGATTTCGAACAAAAAAAGAAGCTTCTTAAACATTTTAAGCAAATTCAAAAGAATGAACAAAATTTATCAAAATTTCTAGGAAAATTAAAATGATTTTTTATTTTGAAAAATTAGTTTTAAGAGAATATTCAAAAAGATTTCAAAGGATTTTCAAAATTGTAAAAAAAAATCTGGACAATTTTAAAGCAATTTTTTTAATTTCGCAGGATTTATAAAAAGTTTTAGGAAAAATTGGAATCATTTTAAAAGATATTAAAAGTTTTGAAAAAATTTCAAACAAAATTTTTAATTTATCATGATTCCAAAAAGTGTCAAATAAAATGTAGATTTCTGAAGATTTTGAAATAAAATTTTGAAGCTATTTAAGGATTTTACAAAGTTTCAAGATAATACAAAATTTTTCTAAAGATTCCTGGGAAAATTTCAAGTGATTTTTAATTTTTAAGAGAATATTTAAAAATATTTTTAATCAAATTTTAATGTATAAATAACAATTGAAAAATTATTATTTTGTTACGACTCAAAATTAAAGTAATTTAACTTCTAATTGAAAAAGTGTTTAATTTTAAAAACATTTGTAATCTTTCAATTTTTAATGTTTCTAAATTAAATTTGCGTAACATGATATAATTTAAAAAATTGATTAATTTCTTGATTCAGTCTTCAATTTAGAGAATTTGAAATGATAGCGTTGATTTATATTTTTTAAATCTTTGAACTTTACAATTTATAAAAGTTAAAAATTCCGAATTTTGCAGTTTAGCGGCATTTAGCGTACATTTTAATTAAAATAATTTTAAAATGTAGTTTTTAAGACTTAAACAATTGAAAATTAGAAGCGTTTGAAATCGAAGATTTTGGATAAAAAATATTTTTAATTGATCAACTGTGAATATAAATTAACTAATGATTTTTAAAATTGAACTGTACTTTCGGGATTAAAAAGTGAATAATAATTAATTTGAAAAGACGATTCGGAATCAGTTCATAATTTTAGAAATTCCAGATTTTAACGTTAAAAATTAAACTGTTTCAATTGGAAAGTCTTATTAGTTAAACATATGTAAACGCACGATTGGAACTTTATAAACTATTTTCAATTTTAAAATAATTTCAAAATAATATATTCATAATTAAAGGCTTTTATTAAATTACAAATATTGTTTCGGTCTAAAATGTACCATTTCTAAACCATTCAATTTGAAATTTTTTAATTAAGAAAAAGAACAATTACTTAATATTTAGAAATATCTGAATGTTTATTTAAAATCAGTAATTATAAATAAAACATTCAAAACAAAAAAAACTAAACTTTTAACGTTACATTTTTAATTCTTCTATTTAAAAAAACTTAATTTGTAAGTTAAATTCTTGAATTTTGATGCATAAATAAGAATTGAATACCTATTATTCTCAGAAAAAATTCGAGTAAGTTGAAACGATTTTTAGAAGTTTTTGAAAAATTCAAAATTATTTAGAAAATTGAAATGATTTTGAATAATTCAAACGAAGTCTCTGCGTGTACCAAAAAATCCGGCTATTCGTACCGAAATTTTTGTGCAAATAGTCCACGGCTTAATTTAAAACAAAATATAGATTTTTGCAGATTCCGAAAAAAAAATTTAGAAGCTTTTTCAGAATTGTGAAAGGCTTCAAAATAATAAAAAACGTTTCTTTAAGATTCATAGGAAAATTGAAAATTATTTTTTATTTTGAAAAATTAATTTCAAGAGAATATTTAAAAACATTTAGAAACGTTTACAAAATTGTCAAAAATGAATGTGGAAGATTTTAAGGACATTTTTTTCAATTTGGCAGGATTAAAAAAAAATTAGGAAAAATTCGAATCATTTTAAAAGATGTTTTAGAAGTTCTGAAAAAGTTTCAAAAATAATTTAAATTGTGAAAAAATGTAAAACAACATGTAGATTTTTCAAGATTTTGAAGTAAAATTTTTAAGTAATTTCAAGATTTTTAAACTATTTGAAATAAAAAAATGTAACTTTTAATTTAAGAAGTGTTCAGTTTATTAAAATGATATAATTTTGAAAATTTTTAAATTCAATGATTGATTCTTTAATTTAGAGTACTGAAAATGATAACGTGGATTCATATTTTTGGAAGTGAATCTGCATCTTTGAACTCTACAATTTATAAAAGTTTAAAAATTTTAATTTGGCAGTTTAATTACATTTAATTTAAAATCGTTCAGTTGAAAAGTGTTAATTTGCAGCTCAGTTTTTATTACTTCAAATGGAAAAATTTTTAGATTTAGAGTTAGAATTTTTTAATTTCATAGACCGTGAAAAATGTTTGTGAATCGGAAAATGACCGGATTTTGTTTGTTTTTTGATTAAAACGGCCACCATGTTTGACTGGAATTAATTTTTTTTTTTAATTTTTACAGACTGGCCTTGGACAAACTTTGTGCGTAGGAATCGGTGGTGATCCCTTCAACGGCACAGACTTTATTGACTGTCTAGAAGTATTCCTATGTGATCCTGCCTGCAGTGGAATCATCATGATCGGTGAAATCGGCGGCAGCGCCGAGGAAAAAGCAGCCGAATACCTGATCGAGAACAATTCGGTTAGTTGATATTTTTCATTTATTTCTCCCTCAATTAAATCGAATGATTCTCGGATTCTAAGATCATGATATTATGGTTAAGGGAGTGAACAATTGCATTTATAATTTATATAACCGTAATTGAATGACAAGTAAAAATACGAAATAAGGGTGGCGATTCGGCGGACGATTACAAATTCCCGATCATTTCGCGGTTTTTCCTTTAATACAACAGAACAAAACATTGCAAAATAAATGAATTTTGAAAAAAAAAACTTAAATTTTCCACTAAAAAATGGAATAGTTAAACTTTCAGCTGAAAAAATTAATTTTCCACACAAAAAAACGGATTTTCAACAAAATAATTCAATTTTCAACCAAAGTGATGAATCTTCAACTGGAATAGTTAAATTTTAAACCAAAAAGATGAATTTTCAACTAAAATTATGAATATTTAACTGAAACACTTGAATTTTCACTCAAAAAGATGAACTTTTAAACAAGAAGATTAATTTTCAAATAAAAAGATTAATTTTCTACCAAAAATATAAGTTTTCAACAAAATACATGATTTTTTAACGAAATAGTTGAATTTTTAATTAAAGAAGACAAATTTTCAACCAAATAATTGAATATTGAACTAAAAAAATAATAATTTTCAACCGAAAATGGAATGGTAACATTTTTAGTTTTAAAAAAAGTTTTAAGACAAACATAAGAGTTTTCAACTAAAACAATGAATCTTCAACTGAAATAGTTGAATTTTCAAAAAAAAAATTAATTTTCACTAATAAAGATAAATTTCCATACAAAACTTAAATAATTAAATTTTAAGTTAAAAAAATTAATGTTTATACAAACTGATGAGTTTTCAACTACAGCTATGGAATTTTCAATTGGAATAAGTTAAATTTTCAGTTAAAAAAATTACTTTCAAACAAAGTGATGAGTTTTCAAATAAAATTGTAAATATTTAACTGAAATAGTTGAATTCTAAACCGGAAAGATGAATTTCTAACTGAAATGATGAATCTTTAACTAGAATAATTGAATTTTCGACCACAAAGATTAATTTTCAACCAAGAAGATTAATTTCTACCACAAAAGACGAATTTTCAACTAAAAAAGATAACGTTTCAACCAAAAATTGAATAATCAAATTTCTAGAAAAAAAATGAATTTTCAACCAGATGAATTTTTAAATAAAATTATGGAATATTAAACTGGAATAATATATACATTTTTAGTTAAAAAAAAAAAAATTTTCAACCAAAAAGCATCCAAAGAAAAAACAAGTTTTCAATCAAACAGCTCAATTTTCAACCAAAGAAATTAATTTTTAATTAAAAAGGTGTATCAACGAAGAAAAAAATAATTCTTAAACGAGAAGATTAACTTTCAAAGAAAAAGATAATTTTCTACAAAAAAAAAAACGATTGTTTAACAAAATGCGTGAATTTTCAACGAAATATTTGGATTTTTAATTGGAAAAGACAATTTTTCATCCAAATTGTTGAATTTTGAACTAGAAAAGATCAATTTTCAACTAAAAATGGATCAGTTAAATTTTCAGTTAAAGAAATTATTTTTTAACTAAACTGATGAATTTTCAACTAAAATGATGAATCTTCAACTGAAAGAGTTGAATTTTATGCCAAAGGATGAATTTTCAACCATAAAGATTAATTTTCTACAAAAGAGACGAATTTTCCTCAAAGTACATAAATTTGTAAACAAATAGTTTAATTTTTAAATGCAAAATATCAATTTTCAACCAAATAGTTGAATTTTCACGAAAAAAAATTGATTTTCAACAAAGTAGTTACATTTTCAACCAGAGATGAATTTTAAATTAAGATGATGAATCTTCAACCAAAAAATCTGATTTTTAACAAAAGAGTTTAACTTTTGACCAAGTAGTTGAATTTTTAACTAAAAAAAAAGATGAATTCACAACGAACAATGTAAAAAAATTTCCATTATAATTCCGAAATATTTCTTCTTTGGAATACTACTTCTACTCTAAAAACTGTTTGAAGTACCTTCTTTATTTAAAATTATGGAATATTAAACTGGAATAACATACACATTTTCAGTTAAAAAAAAATATTTTGCAACCAAAAATGATCCAAAGAAGAAACAAGTTTTCATTCAAACAGCACAATTTTCAACCAAAGAAAGTAATTTATAATTAAAACGATGGATCAACAAAGAAAAAATACTTTTTACCAAAAGACTTTCAACCAAATAATTTTATTTCCAACCTAAAAGATGCATTTTCAATTAAAATGGTAAATATTTAACTGGAATGCTTGAATTTTTTACCGAAAAGAAGAATTTTTAAACAAGAAGATTAACTTTCAAAGAAAAAGATAATTTTTTACTACAAAAAAAAAGATTTGTTAACAAAATACGTGAATTTTCAACGAAATAGTTGAATTTTCAATTGGAAAAAACAAATTTTCACGCAAATTGTTGAATTTTGAACTAGAAAAGATCAATTTTTATCTAAAAATGGAACAGTTAAATTAATTTTCAAACAAACTGATGAATTTTCAACTAAAATTATGAATCTTCAACTGAAATAGTTGAATTTTATGCCAAAAAGATTATTTACATTTCAAACCAGAGATGATTTTTAAATTAAAATTATGAATCTTCAACCATAAAATTAATTTTTATTAAAAGAGTTTAACTCTTAAGCAAGTAGTTGAATTTTTAACTAAAAAAAGATGAGTTCGGAACGATGTAAAAAAATGTATGTTATAATTCAGAAATATTTCTTCTTTGAAATACTACTCCTACTCTAAAAACTGCTTAAATTACTTTCTTTATCTAAAATTTAGAAGAGGGAACTTTCAAATTATGACGAATTCTGTCTTGGAAGAGGGATTTTTTTAAATTCCTTTCTTCTAAATCCGAATTATAATTCTTTAACAAAATTTCCGTTCCATGTAAAAAATTCCCTGCTCCAAGTGAATTATATTTTCTTACGGAAACTCCTTGTCCTAAAATAAAAACGATAACTATTTTCCAAAATTCCCTGTTCCAAGTCACGATAAATGAGGAGTAAGCGAATAAAACGTGATAAATCAATTTTTTTGAAAAAAAAGCAAAAGTTTTTTCTTATAATGGAAAATAATAAAAATTAAATAATAAATTATGATTTAATTAGAGTAAACTGAGATAATCTCAAAAATCTAGGATCCATAAAACGTAAATAAGTAAATAAATCCGCAATCTATAGATAAAGTAGAAATCACTTTTCTGAATTGACAAAAATTATTAAAATAATGAAAATTTGAATTTTTCTGCGATTAGAAGTAAATTCCCGTTTTTTAAATTAAATTCCCGGTTTCCCGGACAAGTCGCCACCCTGGAAATTGATCCAAAAAAATTGTAGATAACTTGGCAAATTTTGAAAAGAAAATTTTCTCCTGTATTTTGCTTGTTTCTGCATTTACTTATTTCTTATCAACAGGGTCCAAAAGCTAAGCCAGTGGTATCATTCATTGCTGGTATCACAGCTCCTCCCGGTCGTAGAATGGGACACGCAGGTGCCATTATTTCTGGAGGAAAAGGTGGAGCTCAGGATAAAATTGATGCACTTGAGAAGGTGAAACTTTTTTTCAATTCAGTTAATTCAATTTCAGGCCTCACAGTCCATATGGGATAAAATATAGGGACCAAAGGGTACTTTTTGTCACGCTAGGGTACTTTTTTCGCGCTCAAAGGGTAGCAAATTAAGGATAAATTCATAAGACTTCAAAACAAGTCAAATTAAATTCCAAAGAATTCAAATGAATCGAAAAAAAATTGTTTAATCAAAGAAATTCCATTGATTTCCGTAAAATTGGAATGAATTTAGAAGAATTTAAGGTAAACGAGAAGAATTCGACGAAATTCATAAAAATTCACGCTGAGGTTAAAAGAATTTAGGACCAATTGAATAAAAACTTTAAAAAATTCGAAAAAATCAATTGAATTAAATAGAATTGAGTGAATTTAGAAGAATTCAAGTAAATTGAAAAAATTCAAGAGAATTCCAAAGAATTTAAACGAATTGAGAGTGAACTCCAAAGAAAAATTCGAATCTCTTCAAATCTTTGAAACCCTACTAATTTCTAACCAAATAAGTGACTGATGACTACAAAACAATTCAAAAGAATTCCAATGAATGGAAAACAAAATTTTTAATCGAAAATATCCATTTATTTCAGAAAAACTTGAGTGAATTTAGAGGAATTTAAGGGAAACGAGAAGAATTCGATAACATTCATAAAAAATCAAACTGAATTTAAAAAACAATCAAGTGAATTCAAAAAAATTCAAAAAGATGAAAAAATTCATTGAATTCAGTAACTTTGAAATGAGCTTAGAAAAATTCAAGGGAATCCAAAAGAATTTGATAAAATGCCTAAATTTAAAAGAATTCAGGGTGAATTCCAAAAAATAATTTCAAATCTCTGCAAATCTTTGAAACTCTACTAATTTCCAACCAAAAAAGTGACTAATGACTATAAAACAATTAAAAAGACTTCAAATGAATTGAAAATAATTTTAAAAATCGAAAAACTTCCATTGATTTCTGTAAAATTGAAATGAATTTAAAAGAATGTAAGGTAAACGAGAAGAATTGAATAAACTTCATAAAAATTCAATGTTGAATTAAAAAAAATCAAATGAATTGAAAACAATTTAAAAAGATGAAAAATCGTAATAGAATTCAGTAACCTTGAAATGAGCTTAGAAAGATTCAAGGGAACCCAAAAGAATTTGATAAAATGCCTAAACTTAAAAGAATTCAGGGTAAATTGATAAGAATTCAGGGCGAATTTCAAAAACCAATTTCAAATCTCTTTAAATATTTAAAACCCTACTAATTTCTAACCAAAAAAGTGACTAATGACTATAAAACAATTCAAAAGAATTCAAACGAATTGGAAATATTTTAAAACCATAAAGATTAATTTTCTACAAAAAAGGCGAATTTTTCACAAAAAACATCAATTTTCAAACAACTAGTTTAATTTCTAAATAAACAATATCAATTTTCAACCAAGTTTCATGAAATTCTTTTGAATTCTCTTTAATTTTTCTAAACTTATTTCAAACTTAATTCAATGAATTTTTTCAATTCACTTGATTTTTTTAAATTCAACCTTAATTTTTGATGAATTTCATCGAATTCTCTTCATTTCCCTTAAATTCCTCTAAATTCACTAAAATTTTACTGGAATCAATGTGGAATTTTTTCGAATTTTAAAATTATTTCCAATTCATTTGAATTCTTTTGAATTGTTTTATAGTCATTTGTCACTTTTTTGGTTAGAAATTAGTAGGGTTTCAAATATTTAAAGAGATTTGAATTTGGTTTTTTGAATTCGCCCTGAATTCTTATTAATTTACCCTGAATTGTTTTAAATTTAGGCATTTTATCAAATTATTTTGGATTCCCTTGAATATTTCTAAGATCATTTTAACGTTACTGAATTCTATAAAGATTTTTCATATTTTTATGAATTTTATCGAATTCTTCTTGTTTGCCTTAAATTCCTCTAAATTCATTCCAATTTTACGGAAATCAATAGAATTTTTTCGATTTTTAAAATAATTTCCAATTCATTTGAATTGTTTTATATTCATTAAACATTTTTTTGGTTAGAAATTAGTAGGGTTTCCAAGATTTGAAGAGATTTGAGATTCACCGTGAATTCTTATTAATTTACCCTGAATTCTTTTAAATTTAGGCATTTTATCAAATTCTTTTGGATTCTCTTGAATCTTTCTAAGCGCATTTCAAAGTTACTGAATTCTATAAAGATTTTTCATATTTTTATGAATTTTATCGAATTCTTCTTGTTTACCTTAAATTCCTCTAAATTCATTCCAATTTTACGGAAATCAATGGAATTTTTTCGATTTTTAAAATTATTTCCAATTCATTTGAATTGTTTTATAGTCATTAGTGACTTTTTTGTTAGAAATTAGTAGGGTTTCCAAGATTTGAAGAGGTTTGAAATTCACCGTGAATTCTTATTAATTTGTCCTGAATTCTTTTAAAGTTAGGTATTTTATCAAATTTTTTTGGATTCCCTTGAATTTTTGTAAGCTCATTTAAAAGTCACTGAATTCTATGATGATTTTTCATATTTTAAAATTTTTTTCAATTCATTTGAATCATTTTTTTAATTCACCTTGAATGTCTATGAATTTTATCTAATTCTTCTCTTTTACCCTAAATTCCTTTAAATTAATTCCAATTTTACGGAAATCAATGGAGTTTTTTTTATTACAAATTTTTCCAATTCATTTGAATTCTTTTGAATTGTTTTATGGTCATAAGTCACTTTTTTGGTTAGAAATTATTAGGATTTTAAAGATTTAAGGAGATTTGAAATTATTTTTTGGAATTCACCCTGAATTTTTAATAATTTACCCCGAGATCTTTTAAATTTAGGCATTGTATCAAATTCTTTTGGATTCCCTTGAATTTTTCTAAGCTCATTTTAAAGTCACTGAATTCTATGAAGATTTTTCATACATATTTTTAAATTGTTTTCCATTCATTTGAATTTTTTTTAATTCACCTTGAATTTTTTTGAATTCACTTTGAATTTTCATGCATTTTATCGAATTCTTTTGGTTTACCTTAAATTCTTCTAAATTCATTCCAATTTTACGGAAATCAATGGAATTTTTTTTATTTAAAATTTGTTTTCCAATTCATGTGAATTCTTTTGAAATGTTTTGAAGTCTTATAAATTTATCCTGAATTTGTTACCCTTGAAGCGCGAAAGAAGTAGCTCTTAGGGTACTTCTTTCGCGCTCAACGGTTAAACTATTCAGGATAAGTTCATAAGACTTCAAAAAAATGCAAGTTAAATTAAAAAGAATTTAAATACATTGAACAAAAAAATATATTGATTTCTGTAAAATTGTCCTAAAATATTTCAAATCCTTTGATATCTTAGGAAATTCCTTGCAACTTTTTTTAAATTACTGAAATCGATTGAAAATTTATTTGTAATCTTTTAAAATAGCCTAAATTATTTCAAATCCTTTACAATTTTTTGAAAACCCTTTGAAATTTGTTAAGGCTTTCGAAAATACCAAGGAATTCAGGATGAATTAACAAGAATTCCAGGTGAATTTCAAACACTGATTTCAAACCTCTTGAAATCTTTGAACCCCTATTAAATACCTCACTTCTCTTGAATAAATTCCTTAAAATCCACAAAAATATTATTAAATCCCGTGAAATTCTATGGAATCTGGCGATATATCATAAAACTTTACAGGTCCTATAAAATCGTTCTATATCTTCCGAAATTCTAGGCAATTCATTACATTAAAATCCTTAGAAATCGCTTGAAATTCTTTGAATTGCTAGAAAATGCCTTGGAATCTTTTAAAATGCTCTAAAATATTTCAAATCTTTTGAAATCTCTTGAGAAAGTCTTGGAATCTTTAAAAATACCCTAAAATATTTTAAATCCTTTGAAATCTTTTGAAACTTTTTAAAGCTCTTTAAAATTCTCCGGAAGTTTTAAAAATTCCATACAATCTTTTAAATTATTTGGAATCTTTTAAAAATACCCTGAAATATTTCATATCCTTTAAAATCCCTCGACATTTTTTAAAGTTTTTGAAAATTTCTTGGAGTTTTTAGCAATATCCTAAAATCCTCTGAAATCCTTTCAAATTATTGAAATTAATGAAAAATTTCCTTGGAATCTTTAAAAATTCCATGGAATTTTTAAAATCCCTTGAAACTTTTCAAAGCGTTCAAAATGCCTTGGAATCTTTGAAGAAAAAAAAACCGAAAATATTTCAAATCCTTTCAAATCTTCAGATATCGCTTAAAATTTTGTAAAACTCTTGAAAATTAATTGGAATTTTTTAAAACAACCTAAAATGGTTTTAATTCCTTGAAATCCATCAAACTTTTAAAATGAATTAAAAAATCCTTAAAATCATTTAAAATTCGAAAAAAAAATTTCAAATACTTTGAAATCTTTTAAAATCCCTTGAAACTTTTTAAAGCACTTGAAAATTCTTTTGGAATCTTTTAGAATACCTTGAAATATTTCAAATCCTTTATAATCCTTCGACATTTTTTAAGTTCTTGAAAATTTCTTGGAGTTTTTAATAATATTCTAAAATCCTCTGAAATCCTTTCAAGTTATTGAAATGAATAAAAAGTTTCCTTGGAATCTTTAAAAATTCCATACAATTTTTCAAATCCCTTAAAACTTTTCAAAGCGTTGAAAATGCCTTGAAATCTTTGAAAAAAATGCCTTGGAATCTTTGAAAAAAAAACCCTAAAATATTTCAAATCCTTTCAAATCTTCAGATATCGCTTAAAATTTTGTAAAACTCTTGAAAATTACTTGGAATTTTTAAAAACAACCTAAAATGGTTTAAATTCCTTGCAATCCATCAAAGTTTTAAAATCAATTACAAATTCCTTAATATTAATTTAAAATTCTATAAAATTTTTCAAATACTTCGAAATCTTTTGAAATCCCTTGAAACTTTTCAAAGCACTTGAAAATTCTCCGGATGTTTTAAAAATTCTCTACAATCTTTTAAGTTACTTCGAATCTTTTAAAAAACCCTGAAATATTTCAAATCCTTTATAATCCCTCGACATTTTTTAAAGTTTTTGAAAATTTCTTGGAATTTTTAATAATATCCTAAAATCCTCGGAAATCCTTTCAAATTATTGAAATGAATTAAAAATTTCCTTGGAATCTTTAAAAATTCCATACAATTTTCCAAATCCCTTGAAACTTTTCAAAGCGTCGAAAATGCCTTGGAATCTTTGAAAAAAAATCCTAAAATATTTCAAATCCTTTCAAATCTTCAGATATCGCTTAAAATTTTGTAAAGCTCTTGAAAATTACTTGGAATTTTAAAAAACAAACTAAAATTGTTTAAATTCCTTGCAATCCATCACATTTTTAAAATGAATTAAAAATTCCTTAAAATCATTTAAAATTCTATAAAATTTTTCAAATACTTCAAATCTCTTGAAATCCCTTGAAACTTTTCAAAGCACTTGAAAATTCTCCGGATGTTTTAAAAATTCTCTACAATCTTTTAAGTTACTTCGAATCTTTTAAAAAACCCTGAAATATTTCAAATCCTTTATAATCCCTCGACATTTTTTAAAGTTTTTGAAAATTTCTTGGAATTTTTAATAATATCCTAAAATCCTCGGAAATCCTTTCAAATTATTGAAATGAATTAAAAATTTCCTTGGAATCTTTAAAAATTCCATACAATTTTTAAAATCCCTTGAAACTTTTCAAAGTGTTGAAAATGCCTTGGAATCTTTGAAAAAAAGCCCTAAAATATTTCAAATCCTTTCAAATCTTCAGATATCGCTTACAATTTTGTAAAGCTTTTGAAAATTACTTGGAATTTTTAAAAACAACGTAAAATTATTTTAATTCTTTGCAATCCATCAAATTTTTAAAATTAATAAAAAATTCCTTAAAATCATTGAAAATTCGATAAAAATTTTCAAATACTTCGAAATTTTTAAAATCCCTCTAAACTTTTTAAAGCACTTGAAAATTCTTTTGGAATCTTTTAAAATACCCTAAGACATTTCAATCCTTTGAAATTCCTTCAAATTTTGTAAAGCTCTTGAAAATTACTTGAAATTTTTGAAAATACAGTAAAATCTTTAAAATTCTTTGGAATAACTTTAAGTTATTTAAATATATTACAAATACTCTAAAATATTTCAAATATTTTGAAATTTTGTAAAGCTTTTGAAATTTACTTCGAATTTTTTTAATTACTCTAAAATTTTTTTAATTCTTTGAAATCCTTTCAAACTGTTGAAATCAATTGAAAAAAATCCTTGGAATCTTTGAAAATATCCTCAAATCTTTTTTAAAAAAATTTAAATCTTTGGAAATTCCGTGAAATATTTGTATTTGTATTTCCTGAATCCATGGAAAATTGATTAAAATACTTTCAGAGCTTTAGAAATCCATTAAAATCTTTTAAATCCTCAATAATCATATAAAATCACTTGGAATTTTTCAAAATATCTAAAAACGTTATAGGTCATGTAAAAATCATTCCGTATCTTCCGATATTCTAGGAATTTTTTTTTGAAATTCTTAACAACCGCATACAAATTTGTTTAAATCTCTTGAAATTTTTTAATCTCTTGAAAATGCTTCGAAACCTTTTAAAATACCCTAAAATATTCTAAACCCTTTCAAATCCCTCAAAGTTTTCAAATACTTTGATAATACTTATAAACTTTTTAAAACATTGAAAATGCTTTGGAATCTTTAGAAATACCCTAAAATATTTTAAATCCTTTGAAATATTTTGAAACTTTTTAAAGCTCTTTAAATTCTCCGGAACATTTAAAAATTCCCTACAATGTTTTAAATTATTTGGAATCTTTTAAAAATACCCTGAAATATTTCAAATCCTTTAAAATCCCTCGAAATTTTTTAAAGTTCTTGAAAATTTCTTGGAGTTTTTAATAATATCCTAAAATCCTCTGAAATCCTTTCAAATTATTGAAATGAATAAAAAATTTCCTTGGAATCTTTAAAAATTCCATAGAATCTTTCAAATCCCTGGAAACTTTTCAAAGCGTTCAAAATGCCTTGGAATCTTTGAAGAAAAAAAATACCGAAAATATTTCAAATCCTTTCAAATCTTCTGATATCGCTTAAAATTTTGTAAAACTCTTAAAAATTACGTGGAATGTTTAAAAACAACCTAAAATGGTTTCAATTCCTTGCAATCCATCAAAATTTTGAAATTAATTAAAAATTCCTTAAAATCATTTAAATTTCGATAACATTTTTCAAATACTTCGAAATCTTTTAAAATCCCTTGAAATTTTTTGAAGCACTTGAAAATTCTTTTGGAATCTTTTAGAATACCCTAAAACATTTCAATCCTTTGAAATTCCTTGAAATTTTGTAAAGCTCTTGAAAATTACTTCAAATTTTTGAAAATACAGTAAAATCTTTAAAATTCTTTGGAATAACTTTAAGTTATTTAAATATATTACAAATACTCTAAAATATTTCAAATATTTTGAAATTTTGTAAAGCTTTTGAAATTTACTTGGAATT
This sequence comes from Andricus curvator, assembly GCA_932195095.1. Taxonomy (NCBI): domain Eukaryota; kingdom Metazoa; phylum Arthropoda; class Insecta; order Hymenoptera; family Cynipidae; genus Andricus; species Andricus curvator. The sequence continues at coordinate 101,167 of CAKNYM010048163.1, read as the reverse complement.
TTTTTAATTCTTTGAAATCCTTTCAAATTGTTCAAATCAATTGAAAAAAAAATCCTTGGAATCTTTCAAAGTATCATACAATCTTTTTAAAAAAAAATTTTAATCCTTAGAAATTCCTTGTATTTCCTGAATCCATGGAAAATTGATTAAAATACTTTTTGAGCTTTAGAAATCCATAAAAATCTTTTAAATCCTCAATAATCATATAAAATCCCCTGGAATCTTTTAAAGTATCTAAAAACGTTATAGGTCATGTAAAAATCGTTCCATATCTTCCGATATTCTAGGAAATTTCTTTAGGAAAATCTTAACAACCGCATAAAAATTTGTTTAAATACCTTAAAATTTTTAAATTCAAAGTTCTCAAATACTTTCATAATACTCATAAACTTTTTAAAACATTGAAAATGCATTGGAATCTTTTAAAATACCCTAAAATATTTCAATTCCTTTCAAATTGCTTGTAATTTTTTAAACTGCCATAGGGACTGTGAGGCCTGAAAACTGAAAAATGTCATTTAATATCTTTAATTCTTCTTCTTTTCCAGGCTGGCGTGATTGTGACGAGGAGTCCAGCACAAATGGGTAATACGTTACTGAAAGAAATGACCAGACTCGGTCTCGCTGGCAAATGAAGCTGAAAATTCTACTGCTAATCTAAGTAGTTCGTCTCCATGTCCGTGTATCTTGAAGAAAATATAAAATTAAAGCTTAACTTCATCTGCTAATTTATAAAGAAAGAACTGCGAGTGAATATCGTGAGAATTAAACGAGTTCTAATAACTGTTACTGTACATTAAATAATATATTACACTTGAAAAAACCTTTGAGATTATCCGACTTCGGAATTCGAATGCAGACAATGTTCTCTCAAATTCTAATTTATTTAATGACTGTACAGTATTCGCCAAGCACTTGCTACTGATTACAAGAGCCGTATGTTGCCGATGCATGCATAAATTAGAATTATCACTGACAATTTTTCGTGGAAACTCTGTTAAAACCGGTCAAGTTTTCATTTGATCACAGACTCGAAAAATGAGTATGAAGCCTACAATGATTGTAAATTATGTTGAATATCAAAATATATCTATTAAACTATTAAATTCAGTTCCGTGAATCCATGGTATCAAGCGTTTTTCTTACAAAAAAAAAATCGAGTACTTTTCCGAGTTTTCCAGGATAAAAAAATACATTTGTTCAGGTACCTTATTTTACGATGAAACAATACTTTTCACGAAATTTTATCGTCACTTTTTAATTTTTTTAATTTATATATTTTTTTTTTAATCCAATAATTTTCTACTTTTGATATAATCAAAATGAGTTCAATTCCGTATGTAATGAACTTTTTTATTAGAATTAGTTGAAATTTGACGGAGTTATCGAATTTTAAGATAATTTAATTTCAATTTTTAATAAAATGATTAAATTTCGAATAAAATAGTTCAATTTTTAACTAGATGATCGAATTTTCAAACAAAAAAGATTAAGCTTCATCAAAAAAAGTTGAATTTTCGACCAAAAAGGATGACTTTTTAACAAAATGCTTGAATTTTTAACCGAAAAATGAATATTTAATTAAAATGATGAAAATGCAACCAAGAAAATTAATTTTTAACAAAGTAGGTCGACTTTTAAACAAATAAAATCATTTTTTAACCAAGAAGACGAATTTTCTATAAAACAGTTGAATTTTCAACCCGCATTATTAATTTTCTACAAAAATGAAGAATTTTCAAGAAAGTAATTTAATTTTCAATTAACATTATAAATCTTCAACAAAATTAATTTTTGAGAAAGTAGTTCAACTTTCGACCCAGAAGTTATTTTCCAGTCAATTTTTAATTTTATCAGAGTATGAAGCCTAC
>CAKNYM010048163.1:87608-99286 GCA_932195095.1 Andricus curvator | reverse complement strand
AATAAAATAATTAAATTTCGAACAAATTAGTTGAATTTTTAACCGAATTTTCAAACAACAAAGATTAAGCTTCAACAAAAAAGTTGAATTTTCGACCAAAAAGGATGACTTTTTAACAATATACTTGAATTTTTAACAAAATAGTTGAATTTTTCACCAAGAGGGGAATATTTAACTAAAATGATTAATATGCAACCAAGAAAATGAATTTTTAACAAAGTAGGTCAACTTTTAACCAAATAAGATCATTTTTCAACCGAGAAAACGAATTTTCTATAAAACAGTTGCATTTTTAACCCGCATTATTAATTTTCTACCAAAATGAAGAATTTTCAAGAAAATAATTTTCAGTCAAAGAGATAAATTTTCAATTAAAATTATGAATCTTCAACAATAAAATTAATTTTTGAGGAAGTAGTTCAACTTTCGACCCAGAAGTTATTTTCCAGTCAATTTTTAATTTTATCAGAGTATGAAGCCTACAATGATTTTAAATTATGTTGCATATCAAAATAAAGCTATTAAAATATTAAATTCAGTTCCATTAATCCATGGTATCAAGCGTTTTTCTTAAAAAAAAATCGAGTACTTTTCCGGGTGTCCCAGGATAAAAAAATACATTTTTTCAGGTACATTGTTTTACGCTGAAAGAATACTTTTCACGAAATATAGTAGAAATTGTAGGTCTAGTTACTAGCAGAATAAAAAAAAATTAATATGCGAAATTTCTCATACACCCACAAAATCGGATTTTATGGTCTCTTCTTAATTTTTTAAATTTATATATTTATTTTTTTAATCCAATAATTTTTTGCTTTTGATATTATCAAAGTGAGTTCACTTCCGTATGTAATGAACTTTTTTATTACAATTAGTCGAAATTTGACTGAGTTATCGAATTTTAAGATGATTTAATTTTAATTTTTAATAAAATGATTAAATTTCGAATAAAATAATTGAATTTTTAACCAGATGCTCGAATTTTCAAACAAAAAAAGATTAACATTCCACAAAAAAGTAGAATTTTCGACCAAAAAGGATGACTTTTTAACAAAATAGTTGAATTTTTAACCAAGAGATGAATACTTAACTGAAATGATGAATATGCAACCAAGAAAATGAATTTTTAACAAAGTAGATCAATTTTTAAACAAATAAAATTATTTTTTAACCAAGAAGACGAATTTTCTATAAAACAGTTGCATTTTTAACCCGCATTATTAATTTTCTACCAAAATGAAGAACTTTCAACAAAATAATTTAATTTTCAATGAGACATACATTTTCAATTAAAATTATGAATCTTCAACAACAAAATTAATTTTTGAGGAAGTAGTTCAACTTTCGACCCAGAAGTTATTTTTCAGTCAAAAAAAAAAATGCATCCAGATTGTTGAACTTTCCAGCCAAAAGACGAATTTCTTGTCAAACAGTTGCATTTTCAACTCGAAAATATGAACATTCAACAAAAAAGTTAATTCTAAACCAAACAGTTTCAGTTTTAACCAAAAAAGAGAAAATCTCAACCAATTTATGTACCTCGGCCTGGAATTGCTTATTCAGATATTGCAAAATGAAGTACAACTTTTATTTATCATGATTAATTTAATCTTTGTTTCTTATTTTGCATTAAATTTTATTCTCAGCTACCCTGAAAAATGTATCATTTCAATAAATTTAAATTATTTAAATTCATTATTTATTATTAAAACATACATATTTTCATTATCTTGTTTTTATAATAAAAAAAAGTGCGCAGCCTATAAAAAAATCAATTTTGTTACTATAAATTTTATTGCAACTTGTGTCGTTTTTCCATACATTTAATTTGTTTATTTTTAATGTTATTTTTTACAATTTAAACTGAAAATATGCATCCTAGTTTAAAGTGGTTTTGAGAGAATTTTTAGACATAATTCAGGCGAAAATTTCGTCAAATAAAATGTTATTGCAGCTTGTGTCCGTTTTTCAAAAACGTAATTTTTTTGTTTTTAATATGTTTTCATAACAAGAGTTTATAACAAATTTGTAGATCTTTTTTGGTTGAACAACTTTTGTCTTTTCATTTTTTTCGTCTCTTATGTCCTTTTTCCAAAAGTTTAATTTATTTATTTTTAACCTTGTTTTTTAGGATTAAAAGAAAATCCACTTGTTCTATTTCAAAATTAGCAATAACAAATTGTTAGGTCCTTCTTGGGCGAACAACTTTTGTTTGTTAATTTTCTTTTTCGTACCTTGTGCCGTTTTCCGAAAAATTTAATTTTTAATGTTATTTTTTACGATTAAAACAAAAACGCGTCCTATCAAAAAATTATTCATGACAAATGTGTAGCTCTTTTTTTGTGAACAAATTTTGTCTATTTATTTTTTTCGTATCCTGTTTCGTTTCTCTACAAATTCAATTTTTCTATTTTCAATGTAGTTTTTTACGAATAAAAAAAAACTACGCATCCTATCAAAAAGTGATTTCCAACAAATTTGCAGATCTTTTTTTAATGCACAATTTTTGTCAATTCATCTTTCTTGGTATCTTGTATAGTCTGACCGCAAAATGAAATTTTTTATTTTTCATTATTTTTTGTGCGGTCAAAATTTGAATTTTCGATTTTTCAACAAAATTCAAAAAGTTTATATGATAATCTTGTAGGGTGCTCAAAATGCAACGTTTTTCTTGCAAAAATTAGTTAAAAAATTGTTATCTATCTATCAATCTATCAATGTTAATAAAATCTTTTCTAAAAAATGTTTTAAAAAAGTTAAAAAAGAAACAAAATTCCAAAAAACAAACGAAAATTAACATTTTAAGCCAAACAACGCACGATATGAAAAAATATCACATAGATTGTTATTTATAGATTATTTATAAATAAAAATAGATTGATTGTTATAATATAATCCTATTTTTAAACTTTTTCTTGTGATATTTTTTCATATCGTGCGTTGTTTGGCTTAAAATGTTAATTTTCGTTTGTTTTTTGGAATTTTGTAAATTCTATAACTCCGTTAATTTTTTTTTTCATCAAAAAAAGTCATTAGGATAAATTGTTCGTCTTTTCGAGTCCTACTAATGACCGTATATAGAATTTTTCGATTTGAAAAAAGTGGTCTCAAACATTTTTTAAATGCGTTCAGGGTGTCTCAAAACGTGGACATTTGACAAAAACGGGGGGGGGGGGGCAAATTGAAACAAATCTAATACCTGCTCTGATGAGAATGTAAAAAGATCACTTTACAACAAAAAATGCTAAATTTACATTTTCAGGTAAAAAATTAATTTTAAATAAAAAAAGCACGAATTTTTAACAAAATAGTTCAATTTGTAACCAGAAAGATGAACCTTCAAACAATCAAAAAAATTGTTTTAACAAATTGGCGCAACTTTTACCCACGTAGTCGAATTTACAATTTAGAAAATCAATTTTCAAACAAAAATGGAATATTCAGTTAAGAATTAATTTTTTAACAAAAAAAAAATATTTCTTGGAATGAAAATTTAATTACTTGGTTGAAAGTTCGACTCTTTTATTGAAAATTCTTTTTCTTTTTTGTTAAAGCTTCATCATTTTAATTGAAAATTCATTTCTCTGGTTGGAAAATGAGCTGTTTTGTTGAAGATTCGTTTTTTCTATGGCTAAAAATTAATTTTTTTACTGGAAAATTAACTATTCCAATTGAATATTTCATCATTTTAGTTGAAAATGCAACTCTTTCTTTGAAAATTCATGTATTTTATTGAAAAATCGTCTCTTAGGTAGACAATTAATCCTCTTTATTAAAAATTAATCTCCTTGTTTAAAAATCAATCTTCTTGTTTGAAAATTAATCTTTTTAGCCGAAAATGCAAGTATTTCCGTTAAATATTTATCATTTTAGTTGAAAATTCACCTTTTTAGTTAAAAATTCATCGTTTTGGTTAAAAATTGATTTTTTAAACTGAAAATTGAACTATTCCATTTTTGGTTGAAAATTGATCTTTTTTATTTCAAAATTCAACTATTTAGTTAAAAATTTGTTTATTTTTTCAGTTAAAAATTCAACTATTTCGTTGAAAATTCCTGTATTTCGTTGAAAAATCGTTTTTTTGGTAGAAAATTAATCTTTTTGATTGAAAATTCAACCTATTCCAGTTAAATAATCATAATTTTAGTTGAAAATTCATCTTTTTGGTTAAAAATAAAACTACTTGGTGGAAAAGTAAGTTCTTTTGTTAAAAATTCATCTTTTTGATTAAAAATTCATCATTTTAGTTGAAAATTCATCAGTTTAGTTGAAAATTAATTTTTTTAACTGAAAATTGAACTATTCCATTTTTGTGTTAAAAACTGATCTTTTTTAGTTCAAAATTCAACTATGTGGTTGAGAATTTATGTGTTTTGTTGAAAAATCCTATTTTTCATATAAAATTTATCATTTTAGTTGAAAATTCAACTATTTGGTTAAAAATTCATCAGTTTGGTTGAAAATTGATTTTTTAAACTGAAAATTGAACTATTCCATTTTTGGTTGAAAATTGATCTTTTTTATTTCAAAATTCAACTATTTAGTTGAAAATTTGTTTATTTTTTTAGTTAAAAATTCAACTATTTCGTTGAAAATTCCTGTATTTCGTTGAAAAATCGTTTTTTTTGGTAGAAAATTAATCTTTTTGATTGAAAATTCAACCTATTCCAGTTAAATAATCATAATTTTAGTTGAAAATTCATCTTTTTGGTTAGAAATAAAACTACTTGGTGGAAAAGTAAGTTCTTTTGTTAAAAATTCATCTTTTTGATTAAAAATTCATCATTTTAGTTGAAAATTCATCAGAAGAACTGAAAATTTAAGTATTCCATTTTTGGTTGAAAATTTGTCTTTTAGTTGAAAATTTATGTTTTTTTTTGGAAAATCGTCTTTTTGATAGAGAATTAATCTTTTTGGCTGAAAATTCAAGTATTTCAGTTAAACATTCATCATTGTAGTAGAAAATTCATCTTTTCGGTTGAAATTTAAACTCTTTTGTTAACAAATCATCTTTTTGGCTTAATATTTATCTATTCCAGTTGAAGATTCATCATGTTAATTTTTTTGAAAACTAATATTTTTAAATCAAAATTCCACTATTTGCAATATTTTTACTTGAAAAGTTTCGGATTTGAAGCGGTATAAGATGAAATAAAAATTTGTTAGAATTATTATTCAAATTTATGGACTTTATAGACAAATTCAAGAAATGATTAATTATATTTTCAGTATTATTCAATTATTTAATGAATGAAAAATTATACCTGGAAAAAACTTGAGATACCTGGAAAAAGCCTGGAATTGTCAGGGAATTTTTTTCCAGGATTTGAGTAGACACCCTGATTATAAACCTACCCCTACCAAAAAACAATTCAACAGACTTTTTTCGTTCAGAGAACAAATTGAAAAACCTAATTTTTCTTTGAAGGAACAAAAATTCCAGGACCTGAGCAAAATTCAAGAACTTTTCCAGGTTTTCAAGGATTTCCAGGACAGTTTTTTTTTACATTTTTATTGAGTCAGAAGGGAGGCAATTTCGATTTTATTTTTTTTATTGAGTTAAAAACGAGGAAATTTTTGTTATTTTTTCTGAATGGGATGAGTCCATTTTTTCTTTGTAGAATTTTTATTGAGTTAAAGGGGGGAACTTTTTATTTTCAACTTTTTTTTTTAAGTGGAAGATAATTTTTTTTAAACATTTTTATTGAGTCAGACGGGAGGCCATTTCGATTTTAATTTTTTCTGAATTCGAAGAGGAACATTTTTTTTGTTTTTAAGATTTTTAGCGAGTGGGAAGGGAAGAAACTTTGGTTTCCAATTTTTTCTGAATTGGAAGAGGAAGTTTTTTATTTTTAAGTTTTTATCGAGTTGGAAGAAAGGAAATTTTGATTTCCAACTTTTCTAAATTTGAGGGACATTGTTTTTAAAAGTTTTTAAGTTAAATAATCATAATTTTAGTTGAAAATGTATTTATTTTTGTTAAAAATAAAACTACTTGGTGGAAAATTAAGCTCTTTTGTTAAAAATTCATATTTTTGATAAAAAATACATCACTTTAGTTGAAAATTAATTTTTTAAACTGAAAATTGAACTATTTTTGGGTTAAAAACTCATCTTTTTTGTTCAAAATTCAACTATTTGGTTGAGAATTCATATGTTTTGTTGAAAAATCCTATTTTTCATATAAAATTAATCTTTTTGGTTAAAAATTCAACTATTTGATTAAAAATTAATCTATCTTCTTGAACATGCAATATTTTTACTTGTTAAATTAGGCATTTGAAGCGATTTAAATTAAATTTAATATAGTACCCACATTAATTTTATCTGAATAATTATGCACTGAACTTCAAGTGTAAAAACATACAATAAAAATTTGTTTGAATTATTATTCAAATTCATGAATTTTAAGGACAAATTCAAAAAATTCAAAACTTTAACCGTTTGGTTGAAAATTCAACTGTTTCGTTGAAAATTAATGTACTTTGTTGAAAAATCGTCTTTTTGTTAGAGAATTGAAAGAAAGTATTGCGGTTAAATATTCATAATTTTAGTTGAAAATTCATCTTTTTGGTCTAAAGTTAAACTCTTTTGTTAAAAATTCATCTTTTTGGGTTAAAATTCATCTATTCTAGTTGAAGATTCATCAGTTTAGATAAAAATTCATCACTTTGGTTAAAAATTTGATTTATTTTTTGGTGGAAAATTAATTTTTGAACTGAAAATTGAACTATTCCATTTTTGGTTGAAAATTTGTCTTGTAGTTGAAAATTTATGTTTTTTTTTGTTGAAAATCGTCTTTTTGATAGAGAATTAATCTTTTTGGCTGAAAATTCAAGTATTTCAGTTAAACATTCATCATTGTAGTAGAAAATTCATCTTTTCGGTTGAAAGTTAAACTCTTTTGTTAACAATTCACCTTTTTGGCTTAATATTCATCATGTTAGTTTTTTTTGTTTGAATAATTATTCAAATTCATGGACTTAATAGACAAATTCAAGAAATGACTAATTATATTTTCAGTATTATTTAATTATTTAATGAATGAAAAATTATACCCGGAAAAAACCTGGAATTGTCAGGGAATTTTTTTCCAGGATTTGAGTAGACACCCTGATTATAAACCTACCCCTACCAAAAAACAATTCAGCAGTCTTTTTTCGTTCAGAGAACAAATTTAAAAACCTAATTTTTCTTTGAAGGAACAAAAATTCCAGGACCTGAGCAAATTTCAAGAACTTTTCCAGGTTTTCAAGGATTTCCAGGACTCAAGACACCCTGGTTAATCCTTCCACTCAACTTAAATCTAGTCAGCTTTAACTTTTGAGTAGGTTTGAAGATTTTTGGCCTGATCAAAGATTTTTGGCCTAATCAAATCCAGGGTTTCTAGCGAGTCTTAGGAACAAAATTCCAGGTCTCCTCCAGGTTTTCCAGGTCAAGAAATTAAATTTTTCCAGGTCCCCTTTTTTTACATCAAATAATGAAATAAACTTTTGTCATACATGTAAAAAAGAGCCATTTCATTTTTTATTGGCCAACAATTTCTAAAGAAAGCCGAATCATAAATAAACAAATTCCTAATTTTTTGCGAACATGAGTCTTCTTTGTGAAATCTTTGGGAACATTTTTAAATCTTTGTAATGTTTTTCAAATGATTGAAATCATTGAAATCTTTGTGAAATCTGTGAAATCTTTTGAAATCTTTGTGAATTCGTTGGAAATTTTTGAAGTATTACAAACCTTAGTGAAAGCTTGAAATTTCGGTGAAATCTTTGAGAAATCTTTTGGAATTTTTTAAAGCTTTTGTAAAATCTTTAAAATCTTTGAAATCTTTGTGTAACTTTTTGAAATCTTTTAAAATCTTAATGAAATATTTGAAACATTTCCGAACTCTTTCTTTAATCTTTGCTTAGAATCTTTGAAATGTTTTGAAATCTTTGAAATCTGGTGTACTGTACCCCTGTTGAAATCTTTGAAATTCATGAAATCTTTTGAAATCCTTATGAATTCTTTGAAATATTTGTGAAATCTTTCGTAAATCCTTTGTAATCGTTTCAAATCACTCGAAGATTTGAAATCTTCTCAAAATTTTTTAAATCGTTTAAAATGTTTGAGATGTTTTGAAATCCTTGAAATCTGGTATACTGTACCCTTGTTGAAATCTTCGAAATTCTCGGATTCTTTTGAAATCTTTATGAATTTTTCATGAAATCTTTGAAACTTTTGTGAAATCTTTTGATATCTCCTAAAAAATTTTGAAATTGTTAAAAATCTTTGAAATATTTTTAAATCTTAGAAATATAGTTAAATATACCCTTTTTAAAATCTTTAAAATCTTTGTGAAATGTTCGAAATCTTTTTGAAATGTTTGAAGCCTTTGAAATCTTTGTGAAATCTTCGTGAATTCATTGGAATTTTTTGAAGTATTACAAACGATATTTAAAATCTTGAAATCTTTGTGAAATCTATTGAAATGTTTATGAAATCTTTCTTAAATCTTTGTTTGGAAAATCTTTTGTATTCGTTGAAATCGTTGAATTATTTGAAATCTTTTGACATGTTCTAAAATGTTTTAAAACCTCTTGAAATTGTTTCAAATTTTTGAAATCTTTGAAATCTGGTTTACTGTACCCTTTTTCAAACCTTTGAAATCCTTTAAATCTTTAAAATATTTGTGAAATTGCTGTAAAATCTTTATGGAAATCTGGTGTGCGCACCTTTTTTAAATCGTTCACATCCGTGAAATCTTTATGAAATGTTAAAAATATTTTAAATACATTGAAATGTTTTGAAATCTTTAGAAATATTTTGTAACTTTTTTAAATCTGGTGTACATTCAAAAACCGAGTGGTCAACCCCTAAAAAAATTCGTTGTATAACCATGGCTTATTCTAATTCTGAAACTGAATTAACATCGAAATTTTAAACTAATAATTTTTATAATTTCTAAGTTGAATACCACAACAAAATTTATACTTCAATGTTCTATTTTAGCGGAGAAGAAATTAAAAACTTATAGAAAAAGTCTAGAAAAAGTGCTTTGAAATCTCTTTATTCTATAATAAACAAAACATAAATTATATCTTGATGAATAAAACACTTTTCAGTAGCAAGATTTTTTTCTAAGCGAGGTTTTTCTTTCATAATAGGTTAAGAAATTCAAATTACTCTTTGCATTTCATTAAAATTACTATTTAAAAAGCGAAAAAAAATAATTAAAGTTCAAGCTTCTCGTAAAATTTCAAGGAGATTTCCAGGTTTTCAAGGTTTAAAAAAAATTCAAGGAGAATTCCAGGTTTTCAAGGTTTTCAAGGTCGCTAGACACCCTGAAATCCCATGATTTGATCGATCAAGTTCGCGATAGCTTTGCTCTTATCAGACATGAAGGGCTTCAATTTCGTCAGATCCATAGTTTGGAGAAGGTTTAATAGAGTATCGCATGTGCAATAGTATAAATGGCCATCGTTGTACAGCTGCTGAGCTAATTCGAGTTGATGATTGTCCATTAGTAATTCATTTGTGACAACAATTAAGGGCTTCTTGGCTTCAAGTGCTTCCAAACAACTTCCGGCGCCAGCGTGACTGATTATTAGGTCAGCAGACGATACGTATTTTTGAAGGGATGGACTTAAATGGAAGGACTCAATTGTTTTAAATCCACATCGAGGAGTACAGTCTGGATCTAAGGAACTGTTGCCGATTTGTAAAATTAGGTGATTATATCCCTTCTCGTTCAACTCCTAGAATTAAAAAAAGAGATGTTTCGATGGAGAATTTAAAGCATTTATTGTTCAAACAAATATATATCATAATTGATACATATATTTTTATAAAAACATTCTCGAGTGAAATAAACATATACTTTTTTTAAATTACGAAGTTGCTACAGGTCAGGTAATTCCAGAAAGTCAGGGAAAACCTGATAGAGCTACGGAATTTTCGATAACAGGCCTCACAAGTCCCCATGGGATAAAATATAGGGACCAAAGGGTACTTTTCGTCACGCTAGGGTACTTTTTTCGCGCTCAAAGGGTAGCAAATTCAGGATAAATTCATAAGATTTCAAAACAAATCGAGTTAAATTCCAAAGAATTCAAATGAATCGAAAAAAAATCGTTTAATCAAAGAAATTCCATTGATTTCCGTAAAATTGGAATGAATTTAGAAGAATTCGACGAAATTCATAAAATTTCACGCTGAGGTTAAAAGAATGTAGGACCAATTGAATAAAAACTTCAAAAAATTCGAAAAAATCAATTGAATTAAATATAATTGAGTGAATTTAGAAGAATCCAAGCAAATTGAAAAAATTCAAGAGAATTCCAAAGAATTTAAACGAATTGAGAGTGAACTCCAGAAAAATTTCGAATCTCTTGAAATCCTTGAAACCCTACTACAAAACAATTCAAAAGAATTCCAATGAATAGAAAAAAAAAATTTAATCGAAAAAATCCATTTATTTCAGAAAAACTTGAGTGAATTTAGAGGAATTTAAGGGAAACGAGAAGAATTCGATAACATTCATAAACAATCAAACTGAATTTAAAAAACAATCAAGTGAATTCAAAACAATTAAAAAATATGAAAAAATGCATTGAATTCATTAACTTTGAAATGAGCTTATAAAAATTCAAGGGAATCCAAAAGAATTTGATAAAATGCCTAAATTTAAAAGGATTCAGGGTAATTTAATAAGAATTCAGGGTGAATCCCAAAAAATAATTTTTAAATCTTTGAAACCCTACTAATTTCCAACCAAAAAAGTGACTAATGACTATAATACAATTCAAAAGAATTCAAATGAATTGAAAATAATTTAAAAAATCGAAAAACTTCCGTTGATTTCTGTAAAATTGAAATGAATTTAAAAGAATTTAAGGTAAACGAGAAGGGAATCCAAAAGAATGGGATAAAATGCCTAAATTTAAAAGAATTCTGGATAAATTAATAAGAATTCAGGGTGAATTCCAAAAAATAATGTTTAAATCTTTAAAACCCTACTAATTTCCAACCAAAAAAGTGACTAATGACTATAAAACAATTCAAAAGAATTCAAATGAATTGAAAATAATTTAAAAAATCGAAAAACTTCCATTGATTTCTGTAAAATTGAAATGAATTTAAAAGAATTTAAGGTAATCGAGAAGGGAATCCAAAACAATGGGATAAAATGCCTAAATTTAAAAGAATTCTGGGTAAATTAATAAGAATTCAGGGTGAATTCCAAAAACCAATTTCAAATCTCTTGAAATCTTTGAAACCCTACTAATTTCCAACCAAAAAAGTGACTAATGACTATAAAAAATTTAAAATAATTCAAATGAATTGGAAATAATTTAGAAATCGAAAAACTTCCATTGATTTCTGTAAAAATGAAATGAATTTAAAAGAATTTAAGGTAAACGAGAAGAATTGAATAAAATTCATATAAAAATTCAATGTTGAAAAAATAGAATTCAGTAACTTTGAAATGAGCTTAGAAAGATTCAAGGGAATCCAAAAGAATTTGATAAAATGCCTAAATTTAAAAGAATTCAGGGTGAATTCCAAAAACCAATTTCAAATCTCTTGAAATCTTTGAAACCCTACTAATTTCCAACCAAAAAAGTGACTAATGACTATAAAAAATTTAAAATAATTCAAATGAATTGGAAATAATTTTAAAAATCGAAAAACTT
>CAKNYM010048163.1:37378-71885 GCA_932195095.1 Andricus curvator | reverse complement strand
TCAACAAAAAATGCAATGTTATATATTTTAACCAGGAAAAGATTTTTGTTTTAAATTAAAAACAGTTGAAACGAAGAGTTCGAATTTCCATCAGAATAGTTTACATCAAGCGAAGGAGATTAATTTACAACTAAACAGTTATGTTTTTATAAAAAAAATTTTATTTCTGCTAAAATAGATGCATTTTTAAACAAAAAATAGGAATTTTCAACAGAAAGTTAATTTTCTACCAGCATAGTTGAATTTTTATCCAAAAAGGATGACTCTCTGAAAAAAATTTTAATTTTCAACAAAACAGTAAACATTTTAACTCAGCTTTTACCCAAGTATTTGAATTTTTATTAAAAAGATCAATTAAAAAAATAGTTAATCTTTCAACCAAAGAAGATTATTTTTCAACTAACTAATTATATTTTTATCCAAAAAGATGAAATTTCTACTAAAACAGATTCATTTTTAAAGCAAAGATACGAATTTTCAACAAAACAGTTTAATTTTAAACCAAATATGGTTGAATCTTAAAAAATTGTTGATTTTTCAACAACATAGTAAAAAAAATTTAATACAGTAGTTCAACTTTTACCGAAGTATTTAAATTTTGAATAAAAATATAATTTTTTCATCAAAATAGTTTAATTGTCAACCAAAGACGTAAATTTTCAACGAAAACCTGAATTTTCAACAAAAAATGCAATGTTGTGTATTTTAACCAAGAAAAGGTGTTTATTTTAAATCAAAAAACAGTTGAATTGAACCGAAAATGTATAATTTTCAGACAAGCAGTAGTTCGACTTTTACCCAAGTATTTGTATTTTGAATAAAAAGGTCAGTTTTCAACAAAATAATTAAAGTTTCAACCAAAGTAGTAAATTTTCAACGAAAACAGATTCATTCGCAATAAAAAATGTAATTTGGATATTTTAACCAAGAAAATACTTTCATTTTCAGCCAGAAACAGTTGCATTTTTAACTAGAAAAATTTATTTTCTACTCAAAAAGACGAATTTTCAAAAAAATGCAAAAAGTGTTAAGCAAATAAATTTTTCTATCAAAAAGAGACGAATTAAAAAATAAATAAATTTATAACCAAATAGTTGAATTTTCATTGAAAAACAATAATTTTCAATTGAATTTTTGACTAAACAGTTGAATTTTCAAGGCAAAAAAACGAATTTTCTAGAAAACAGTTGAGTTTTCAACCCGAAAATATTAATTTTCAACAAAAAAGTTCATTTTCAACCAAACAGTTGAATTTACAGCTAAAATTATGAATATTTAACCAAAAAAATTAATAAAACATCATTGAATTTAACCAAAATAGACACATTTTCAAAAAACTAGTTAAATCTTCAACCAAAACAGATTAATTTTCGACAAAACAGTTGCATTTTTAACTAGAAAAATTTATTTTTTACTAAAAAAGACGAATTTTCAATAAAATCCAAAAAGTTTCAAGCAAATAAATGAATATTCACCAAGAAGATTAATTTTCTATCAAAAAGAGACGAATTTAAAAAAAAACATAAATTTACAACCAAATAGTTGAATTTTCATTGAAAAACAATAATTTTCAATTGAATTTTTGACTAAACAGTTGAATTTCAAGAAAAAAAAAACGAATTTTCAACCCGAAAATATAAATTTCCAACAAAAAAGTTAATTTTCAACCAAACAGTTGAATTTACAACTAAAAGTATGAATATTCAACCCAAAAAATTAATAAAACATCATTGAAGTTAACCAAAATAGACACATTTTCAAAAAACTAGTTAAATCTTCAACCAAAAGAGATTAATTTTCGACAAAACAGTTGCATTTTTAACTACAAAAAATTATTTTCCACTAAAAAAGACGAATTTTCAAAAAATGCAAAAAGTTTTAAGGAAATAGTTGAATATTCACCAAGAAAATTAATCAAATTTCAAAAGGTCGAATTTCCAACCAAATAGTTGAATCGTCAACCTAAGTAGATTAATTTTCAACTAAACCGTTATCTTTTTATCAAAAAAGATGCATTTTTTAATTAAAGATGCGAATTTTCAACAAACAGTTCAATTTTCAATCAAAAATGTTTACTGTTTTAAAAAATTGTTAAATTTTCAAAAAAGTAGTACAATTTTTGTACTACATTAGTGCAACTTTTACCCAAGTATTCGAATTTTGAATAAAAATATCAATTTTTAACAAAATAGTTCAACTTTCATTTAAAGCAGTCAATTTTCAACGAAAACAGATGAATTCTCAACAAAAAATGTAATATTCGATATTTTAACCGCGAAAATATTTTAATTCAAAAACAGTTGAAGGTTAATTTTCAACTAACCAGTCATATTTTGATCAAAAAAAGATGAAATTTGTACTAAAACAGATATATTTTTGAACTAAAAATATGAATTTTCAACAAAACAGATCAATTTAAAAAAAAAATAGTAAAGTTTTTTAACTACAGTAGTTCATCTTTTAGCCAAGTATTCGAATTTTAAATAAAAATGTCCATTTTTAACAAAATAGTTCAACTTTCATCCAAAGAAGTACATTTTCAACGAAACTATATGAATTTTTAACAAAAAATGTAATATTGGCTATTTTAATCAAGAAAAGATTTTCAGTTTAAATCAAAAACAGTTGAATTCAATCGGTCACGTTTTGATAAACAGTCAGGATTATTTTATCAATTTTATCTGATTATTCCTTGGAGTACTTTCAGTTTCTTATATTTGGAGCAGAGTAAATTTTAGATAAGGTAATATGTTCCAATTAGTGTTTTATGTTTTATATTATTTTTATGTGTTGATTATTGGTGTCGAAAAGCAATTTTTGTAGGGCCTAATAGCATAATTTGGTTGTTATCGCTGCTTCGTTACGAGGATTGCATCATTATTATTATAGCATCATTGTTTGTCTATTATATACCTTCTGTCGGTTTATGCAACTCATGCCTAAATTTTGCGATAACAGTGATGGAAAATATATTATACATGATGGAAAAATATATTATACAAAAAATTATGCTTTATTTGGAACTATTTTGCTACTATTTCGAGAAAAATGACACTAACAACACTTTTTTCACTATTGTCCCCTAATGCAGGGATGCCAGTCCGTCCCCTTTTCCCCTAATCCCCTTTTTCCCCCTTAAAGGACCCCGCACCAAATGTACAGAAAAAAGCCTTATGATAAAAAATTCTAAAAAAAAATTTTTCTTGTATTTTCCAACCTGCAAACTAAAAATTCGAAAGAAAAATGTCAGAAAGATGAACAGTTTTTAGACAAACACTTGTCCAAAGTTTCGATTTTTACATGTATTTTAATGGAAAAATGCTTATTTTAGCAAAATGTTTTTTTTCCTCGAAAACGCTATGATAGATTTGACTAAAACTTTTATATTTTGACGATCAGGCGTACCGAATCAAAAGATTCATACCCACGAACTAGAAACATTAACGATTCTGTGGGTTTACAGCATGTTTTTGGGGGTGTTTTTGTACCCTAAACATCCCAGTAACATATGTAAATCATGATTTCTTAGTAACTAAAATCAATAGAGATCTTTATTCAACTGCTACGGTATGAAACGACTTTCCAATAAGTGGAGTAAGCGTACATAGCAAGAATATGTGTTGACCTAATTTTAGGGGATGTTTTACCATCTCTTAAACAATGAGTCTGAAGTTCCTAACGCATTAATCAATAACGAAAAATAATTTTATTTTTAAATGCATGAAAGCTGCTATTTTATTACAGAAAATAGTCGCGTACAACCCTAAAAACTTCTTAAAGCACTTTCAACCCCTCATCAGATATAAAACTCACCCAAGCTACCCCTAAATATTTTTGAAATTCAACAAAACCAACCTAATTCAAAAATCTGCCCAGTTTTTTCTGATAATAATTTCAATTGATGCCAAAGGGGCACACATAAAGTCTCAACCCTTCAGCACATGTAGAACTCACCCCAGCCACCCCCGAATATTTTAAAAGTTCAATAAAATCACCATAATTTCAAAGTACACCAGGATTTTTCTGAAAATGTTTTCAGTTGATGCCAAAGTGGCAAAAAAATGTTTCAAAACCTCAGCACCTATATAACTCACCCCAGTCACCCCTAAATATTTTTAAAATTCAATACAATCATTTTCCATTAAAATACATGTAAAAATTGGAACTTTGATAAGTGCGTATCTGAAAACTGTCCTTTCTTCTTACTTTTTTTAATTTATTGAATTTTTAAAATATTTAAAAATATTTAGACTTGGATGAGTTCCACATGTACTGAGGTGTTGAGATCAAAATCCTGGCTTATTTTGGAATTGGGCTGTTTATATTGAATTTTAAAAATATTCAGGGGTGACTGGGGTGAGTTCTACATGTCCTAAGGGGTTGTGACATTTTTTTGCCCCATTGTCATCAATTGAAAACATTGTCAGAAAAAACCTGGCGTACTTTGGGATTAGGGTGATTGTATTGAATTTTAAAAATGTTTAGGGGTGACTGGGGTGAGTTCTATATGTGCTGAGGTTTCGAAACTTTTTTTTGCCCATTTGGCATCAACTGAAAACATTTTCAGAAAAATCCTGGTGTACTTTGAAATTAGGGTGATTGTATTGAATTTTAAAAATATTTAGGGGTTGCTGGGGTGAATTCTATATATGCTGAGGGATTGAGACACTTTTTTGTCCCTTTGACATCAACTGAAAACGTTATCAGAAAAACTGGCGTATTTTTGAATTAGGGTGATTTTTTATGAACTTTTAAAATATCCGGGGGTGGCTGGGGTGAGTTCTACATGTGCTGAAGGGTTGATACTTTATGTGTGCCCCTTTGGCATCAATTGAAATTATTATCAGCAAAAACTGGGCGGATTTTTTAATTAGGTTGGTTTTGTTGAAGTTTAAAAATATTTCGGGGTAGCTTGGTTGAGTTTTATATCTGATGAGGGGTTCAAAGTGCTTTAAGAAGTTTTTAGGGTCGTACGCGACTATTTTCTGTCATAAAATAGCAGATTTTATGCATTTAAAAATAAAATTATTTTTCGTTATTGATTAATGCGTTAGGAACTTCAGACTCATTCTTTAAGGGATGGTAAAACATCCCCTAAAATTAGGTCAAAACATATTCTTGCTATGTACGCTTACTCCACTTATTGGAAAATTGTTTCATACCGTAGCAGTTGAATAAAAATCTCTATTGATTTTACTTACTAAGAAATGATGATTTACATATGTTACTGGGATGTTGAGGGTACAGAAATACCCCCAAAAACATGCTGTATACCCAAAGAATCGTTAATCTTTCTAGTTCGTGGGTATGAATCTTTTGATTCGGTACGCCTGATCGTCAAAACATAAAAGTTTTAGTCAAATCTATCATAGCGTTTTCGAGGGAAAAAAACATTTGGCTAAAATAAGCATTTTTCCATTAAAATACATGTAAAAATCGAAACTTTGGACAAGTGTTTGTCTAAAAAATGCCCATCTTTCTGACATTTTTCTTTCGAATTTTTAGTTTGCAGGTTCGAAAATACAAGAAAAAAATTTTTTTAGAATTTTTTATCATAAGGCTTTTTTCTGTACATTTGGTGCGGGGTCCTTTGAAAAATCCCCTTAAATTCCTAAAATCGAAAATTTTGACCCAATTTCTCCCTTTTTTTTCACAAAGTTCAGATTCATTTTTGTAAGAATTATCACATAGTTTCAAGACATTAAAAAAAACTCTTATTGGATGAGTAAGAATGAGTATTAGATACGTGTTTTAGGTTTTAAGGTACACTGGAAAAAATTTCGGAAATTTTCCCACTAATTTTGTAGGTAAAATTTCCAACTTTGGGTAGGAAAAATTATTTCCCTAAAAAAGTTGAAAATTTTCCCAATACTTTGGAAAATTTTCCTTTTTGAATGGAAATATTTCGATCGGTTTGGGAAATTTTATATACATGTTTGGGAATGAAAGATTCCTACACATAAGTTCGGGAATAAGAAAATTCCATACTATTTAGAAAAATTTTCAATTTCAGGAGTAATTTTACAAAACATTTTGTAGGAAAAATTTCTAGTACTACGTAGGAAAATTTTTTTCCATATAAATAAGCAATTTTGCTCTAATTCGATTTTTTTCAGATAATATTCCTTGTTTATAATGTAATTATTAAATTGCATATAATTACCAATACATTTGAAAATTTGTAATTACGATTCGTAAAAATATTACGTTATACAATATTTTTGAGTAAGACAGAAATATTACGTACTCGTACAGTTTTAATTATTGTGTCAAAAAGTTAATGTAATAATTGTTTAAAACTTTTCTCCAAAAAACCTTTCAGGTATTTCTTTATGAAACGACATTTAGTGTCACATTTATTTGAAGTAAAATTTTTTTTTTTTACAATTACACACGCTTCGAAAGAGCGAATCACAGATTCTATATAATGAAAAAGCATTCATTATTGTAGTAATTTAAAGTGAAATACATTTTTTTACAATTACACGGTCCGAAAGAGCAAATAATAGATTCTTTATTGTAAAAAAGCTTTTATTATTACACTTATTAGAAGTGAAAATATTTTTGACAATTAAACGTTCCTAAAGAGCGTCTTACAGTTTATCTATAATAAACAACATTCAGTATTACATTAATTGAAAACAAATATTATTTCAAATTTTTCGTGGAATCAACAACATTTTTTTGTGTAAAATCTGCAGCAAAATTTTTATCCAAAACATTTGGTTAAGTTAAGAAAATATTTACTTTATTCAACAAAATTAAGTTTCAAAAGACTACAGCCGTCTTTTTGGGCCTCCATCTATATTCCTGTAGCAAAATACCAATTGTCATAAAAAATATAGTATTCATTAATGTATTTTCACTCCCCTTACGCTTTAAAAAATCCCCTTTTTCCCCAAAGAAATCCCCTTTTTTCCCTAAATTTGAACGACTGAACCGCTGGCATCCCTGCTAATGCCACAATTGCTTTACTTTTCCTTCAAAAAATAACAAAAAATACCTCAGTGGCCATTTTAGTTTAAAATTAAAAACAGTCGAATTGAATAAAACAGGATTAATTTTCAACTAAACAATTGCATTTTTATTAAAAAAAAAAAATGAAATTTCTACTAAAACAGATATATTTTTAGAGTAAAAATGTTAATTTTCAGCAAAATAAAAAAAAATCTACCAACATATTTGAATTTTAAACAAAACAGTTCAATTTTCAACCAAAAATGATGACTTTTAAAAAAAATGGTTGAATTTTCAAGAAAAGAGTAAAGTTTTTAACTACAGTAGTTCTACTTTTACCCAAGTATTTGAATTTTGAATAAAAAGGTCAATTTTCAACAAAATAGTTCATCTTTTTACCAAAGAAGATTATTTCCCAACTAAACAGTTATATTTTGATCCAAAAAGATGAAATTTCTGCTAAAGAATATGCATTTTTAATCTAAAGATACTAATTTTCAACAAAACAGTTCAAGTTTCAACCGAAAATGATTAATATTTTCAAAAATTGTTGAATTTTCAACAAAATAGTAAAAATTTTAACTACAGTAGTTCAACTTTTATCCAAGTATTGGAATTTTGAATAAAAAGATAAATTTTTAACAAAATACTGTCAACCGAAGAAGATTATTTTAAACACAGCATTTCAATTTTCAACAAAAACAGGTGCATTCTCAAAAAAAATGTATTCGATATTTTAATGACGAAAAGATTTTCATTTTAAATAAAAAACAGTTGAATTGAACTGAAAACGTCGAATTTCCAACAAAATAGTTAAATCATCAAACAAAGAAGGTTAATTTTCAACTAAACAGTTATATTTTTATCAAAAAAATATGGAATTTGTACTAAGACAGATGCACTTTTAAAATAAAAATGTGAATTTTCAACAAAATAAACAAATTTCTACCAAAATTGTTGAATATCCAACAAAATATTTGAATCCTCAATCAAAACAGATTAATTTTTAACCAAAAAGATGAATTCTTAACAAATACATACATTTTTAACCATATACTTGAATTTTCAACCAAGAATAATAATTTTCTTCCAAAAAGGCGAATTTTTAACAAATTACATACATTTTCAACTAAATAGTTTGAACAATGGATGAGCTGCTAGTCCAAATTTAATTTAATGTTTAGTTTATCTATTTTTAGCTTCTAAAATTTTTAACAAAAAATGGAGTAGGTAACTTTTAATTTAAGAGAATTACTTTACAATTAGAAAAACAACAATTTTCTACAAAACAGTTCAATTTTCAACCAATCAGTTGAATTTTCAACAAAATTGTGTAACTTTTAAATTTAAAAAGTTCTCTGTTTAACCAAAAATGGAGTAGTTAACTTTTGATTTAAGACGATTAATTTTCAATAAAAAAAACAAATTTGCTGCAAAACAGTTGAATTTGAATCCGAGAATATGAATTTTGAACAAGTTACTTAAATTTTCATTTAAAAAATGTAGATTTTAACAAAAAAAACGACTTTTCAACTGCAATTATAAATTTTCAAAGAAAAAAATTAACTTTTAAGAATGTAGCTCAACTTTCAACCAAGGAGTAGAGTTTTTAACCGAAAAAGATAAATTTTCAAAGAAAAATGTATTCCAGTTAAAGATTCATCACTTTAGTTGAAAATTCATACTTTTTGTTTAAAATTCGACTATTCCATTTTTGGTTGAAAGTTGATCTTTTTTAGTTTAAGATTCAACTATTTCGTTGAAAATTCCAGTATTTTGTTGATAAATCGTCTTTTTTGGTAAAACATTAATCTTGTTTGAAAATTCAAGTTTCCAGTTAAATATTCATCATTTTATTTGAAAATTTATCTTTTTTTTTTTTTTTTTTTTTTTTTTTTTTTTTTTGAAAATTCCTCTATTCCAGTTGAAGATTCATCATTTTAGTCGAAAATTCATCACTTTGTTTAAGAATGTAAATATACTTTTAAAGATTGTTTTTTTTTGTGATTTTTTTTAAACTGAAAATGTAACTATTTGAATTGAATATTCTTTTATTTGAAAATTGATGTCTTTGGTTGAACATTATTTTTTTAACTGAAAATTGGGCTATTCAATTTTTAATTGACAATTTATCGCTATTAGTTGTAAATTCGTATTTTCTGATAGAAATTAATCTTCTTGGTTGAAAATTCATCTTTTTGGTTGAAAATTCAACTTGTACAGTTAAAGATTCATCATTTTAGTTGAAAATTCATCTTTTTGGTATAAACTTCAACTATTCTAGTTGAATATTTCTAATTTTAGTTGAAAATTCATCACTTTGATGGAAAATTGAACTATTTTGTTGAAAATTCGGTTTTTTGTTGTTAAAAATTAATTTTTTTCAACTAAAAATTTAACTGCTCCATTTTTCATTGAAAATTGATCTTTTTAAGTTCAAAATTTAACTATTTCGTTGAAAATTCATGTATTTTGTTGAAAAATCGTATTTTAGGAAGAAAATTAATCTTCTTGCTGAACATTGATCTTTATCGTTGAAAATTCAAGTATTCCAGTTAAATATTCATAATTTTATTTGAAAATTGATCTTTTTCAGTCGAAATTTAACTATTTAGTACCCAAATTAATTTTACCTAAATTTGCACTCAATTTTAAGTATAAGAAGATAAAAAAAAAATTTGTTTGCATTATTATTCAAATTCGTGGACTTTAGAGACAAATTGAAGAAATGCATTATTATTATGTTTTTAGTTTTATTTAATTATTTAATTAATCTACGGTGCTAATATATTTAAGAATATCTTATAATACAATTTGTCAAAGCTTTCTAAATTAAACATATTAATTGAATCCTTAGAAAAAAAAATTATTTATAATAAACTCGCGAAACTATATACATATTCCGATTTCGCTCCGTATTATGCAAAATCGTATATTTATATTCATTTTTTTCAACTCCTTATCTTTATTTCTGGTATTTTTTTTCATTCAGAAGTTCCGAGGCATTTCGAATAATTTTTAAAGCCAGCTAGAAAATATATCATTCTAAGCCCACAAAATGATTATGTGAAAAACACGTTTCCTTTCCGTTTTTTGATTCTTTCGACATTTGTCAATTTTTTCTAGTGAATTTTGATAGATAGAAAACCCTCAAATATCAAAAAACAAAAAAATACGCTAAGTTAGATAAATATATATATATTTTTTTTAAATAAAACTCAGTGTTCTACAAATTTACTGCATTTACATTTTTTATTTTCTAGAGATAAATTTTGTAGTACCGAATTTTTATAAAGCACAAAGTGCGCAAAATCAGAACCAAAATTTTTGTGATTTTTAAGTTAAACAGGAATTATCTTTCGTTTAGCAGTATTATGTAAAAGTCGTTCAAGGTTTGAATTCTTTTGATTGGCCAACAATTATTAACTTTTAAATCATATTTTTTTAAAGCTTTAATTAGAGATGAAAAGTTTCCATGATAGCATTTCTGAAAATATGAATTCTTTTTATAGCGGGTTATAACTATAAATTATTCTTTTACTGATTGGAGAAACTGAAAGTCATTTGACGACGAAATAAAGTTTGTTTAATTTAAAATTAAGGCTATTAATTCGTATTTCAAAACGAAAGATTTGCTTTCATTGAAAGTGTGCAATCAAGTTTAATTAATGTAATCAGGCAATATTTCGTTTAAACGTTTTTGCCAGTTTCTTCATCTCCAATAAGCCTAGCGTCTGTTTATTCAGGTGTTGAAAAAAAATTAAGTGCGCAAGTGGAAAAATTTATCAAATTTTAAATCAATAGTATAGTTTCGTTGGGTAGGTAAACGATTTGATCACGACAGTTGCGAAAATATTGGTATTAATAATTAAACAAAGAAAATTGAAAGAGTAAGAATTTCGTGTTCGTAGTTTTTCTAGTTAAAATAATTTACATATATAATATAATAATTATTTATAAAAATGGAATTTACAAAAACAATCCTCGCTCAAATTCAGATTTTGTCAAATTATGAAAAAATCTTTTTTTCAAATCAGAATTTGTTTGAATTTAAACATTCTTTTTCTTCGCGATTAGAAATTTTCCAGATTTGGGAAATTTCCTCTTCCAAATTATAATAGGAAATGTTTTTAATCAATATAATTTCTGCTTGGAACAGGGAATACATAAATATTTTCAAATTTAGAATAATTTTGATAAGAATAATTCAGGATACATTTATCTCTAATTCTATATAATAAAAAAGTTATTATTAGCTTCTGCTATTCAATCGCTTAAACGTTATCATTTTTATGAGTGTCGCTTTAAATTAGTATGAGTCACTTAATGTCCTTCCTCTTTGTTATAACTCTTCATATGCCCTCGGTGTTATACATAAAATTATTAAATATTGCTGATTTTAGAGAAAAAAAATTTGAACTATTAGTGACTTAATGAAACATTTTATTTCTTAAATTTTCTAGGTAATTTCAGACGAAGGTCACAATCCGGAGGAGTTCCTTATAGTCCCATATGTTGGCCCGAAAGTAACCCCAAGGAAAAACAGTGGTAGGTGTACTGTAATACTATTAATTATGAACTTTACTTTTTTTAAACTAAGAAAGTGGATACATTTTGAAAAATAATCGGAGTCTCTAATTTTTGTTTTTATCAATTCTTCCAGTTACCGGATTACCAAACCCAGACGATTCCATGGATACCTCAGACGTACAAAAAGATGAAAACTCTGAAGGGCAGGAGGCTGGTGAAGAAAATGCCGTTTCTGAACCAGCAGAAGAAGTAGAACCAGAAGTGGAGGTAATCCGATTTTTTATTTTATTAACGTATATTATTTTTTGCTTCTAAATCGAATGTAACATACATTTTTATTAAGCATTAGTACTAATTTGGCTAAATAATTGTAGTTACAGGGTGTCCGCAAAAGTTAATTTTCAAAAATCCGTGATTTTTCCCTAACCAATATTATTCAAGGATCAGAATCTTGATCTTGTAACATTTTTAACGTAGAGTCTTTTATGAACAAAATAAAATAATTTTAAACAAGTTTACACAAAATAACTAAATTTTCAAGAAGATAGTTGAATTTTTTACCAAATTTCTTCTTATATTTTTACCTAGGAAAGATCGATTTTCAATCAAAAATATCAGTTAAAAAAAATCAACAAAATAATTAAATTTGCAATGAATTTTTTTTTTAACGAAACTGTTTCTACAACCTATTCTTTAAAACCAAGTAGTGAAACTTTAAAGAAAACGAGGCGAATTGTGAACAAAATAGTTGAACTTTTAACCAGATAGTTGAATTTTCAACCTGTAAATTAGAATTTTCAACCAAATGGTTAAATTTTCAAGCCGAGAAGACGAATTTTTTAGAAGATAGTTGATGTTTCTTCAAAAAATGTGATAGTTTATATTTAAACCACAAAAAAAGAAAAGAAACAATTTTCAACTCAACAGTAAAATTTGAAATCAAATAGTTAAATCTCAACAAAATAGTTATATTTTTATCCAAATAATTGCATTTACAACCCACAAAGATGATTTCTCAACAAGTAGTTAAATTTTGAACTAGAAAAGATCAATTTTCAACACAAAAAAAAACGAATTTGCAACCAAAATAGTTAAATTTTCAACAACAAAATCTAACCAAATATGTCAACTGTTTCAAGAACCTATTCTTTACAATCAAGTATTTGAAATTTTAACCAAATTATTAAATTTTTAACCTACAATTAAAAATGTTCAACGAAATGGTTAAATTTTCAAGCCGAAAAGACGAATTTTTTAGAAGACAGTTACATTTTTAACAAAAAATGTGGTAGTTGATATTTGTACAAAAAAAAAAAAAAAATTCAACTAAATAGTAAAATTTGCAACCAAATAGTTGAATTTTCAAACCGAATAATTACTTTTTAAACAAAGTATTTGAATTTTTAATCAAATAGTTGCATTTGCAACCTACAAAGATAAATTCTCAACAACTACAAAATAAGTAGGTACACTTTTAACCAACGAGGTAAATTGTCAACTGAAATGATGAATCTTCAACTGGAATAGTTAAATCCTCAGTTAAAACAATTAATTTTCAACCGAAAAAAATGAATTTTCAACCAAAGAGATGAATTTTTATCTAAAATGATGAATCTTCTACAAAAAACTAAAGATCCTTTTTTAACAAATTTGTTCAACCTTCAACCAAGTAGTTTAGTTTTTAACCAAAATAGACGAATTTTCAACAGAAGTTGAATCCTCTACCAAGGAAGGTTAATTTTTAACTAAACCGTTGTATTTTTATCCAAGAAAAGTTGAAATCTCTATTAAAACAAATGAATTTTTAGACCAAAAAGGTGATTTAAAAAAAAAATTGTTGAATTTTAAAACAGGAAAGATTTCAGTAGAATATTTTACCAAAGTGTTGAATTTTCAACCGACAAAGATGAATAAATGGAAAATTTAATTTTTAGTTGAAAACATTTAAATGACAAAAACGTATTTTCAACCTTCTATTAAAAAAAAAAATTATAAAGAGGGGTTTAACTTTTACCCAAGGAGTTAAATTTCAATTAAAAAATATCAATTTTCAATTAAAAAAGGTCAATTTTCAACTAAACCTTCAACCAAGTAGTTCATTTTTAAACCAAGAAATACGAATTTAAACAAAATAGTTGATCTTCAACCAAAGAAGATTAATTTTTAACCAGTTGTATTTTTATCCAGAAAAGATTAAGTTTTTACTAAACCTGATGAATTTTTAAATCAAAAAAGTTAATTTTCTACACAGATAATTTAATATTCAACCAAAAAGCATGATTTTAACAAAATTGTTGAATTTCCATCCAAATAATAAACTTTTTAACCCAAAATTGCCAAAATTCCTTAATTTTTCCTTGCCCATTAATATTCAAAAGCCAGAATCCTAATCTTGTAACATTTTTAACATATAATCTTTTATAAACGGAATAAAACATTTTTATATGAAAATAAAAAATTTATTAATTCATTATCCTTCTATTTTTAATCCTTAGGAAGAGTCTAAGGATGAGGAAAAGGAAGAGAAAATGGAAACTGCGGAGGAAAATGAAGAAAAAGAAAACCCTGATGAGTCAAAGGAGGAGGAGGAGGAGCCGAGCAAAGAAACCGATGTAAAAGATGAGGAACCGAAAGAAAAGGAAATGGACAAACCCAAGGTCCAGGAGGTAGAGAAGGAAAAGAAGGAAGTCCCTGCCGTCAAAGAAACTCCTCAGAACGTAGAAGTTTCTGCTGCGGCTATTGAAACCAATGGAATCGATAATGAGGACTCGATAAATTTAACCATCGGTGAAGACGAGGAAAATCTCCTTGCCGAGGAGGTAATTAATCTTTTATATTAATATAATAATAAATTTTCAAAGATTTGTATGTTAATATTATTTGATAATCAGGGCCTAAAATTTTATTTTCGAAACAAAATTTCCTGGGTTTTTAGTAATATTTTTAAAGCAGTAGAAATGAACTACAATGTTTTTTTAAAACTGTTATTCTATAAATTATCCTAATTTATTTTTATGTTTCGCGCAGTTTTTCCCTCTTTTCTCCTTATTCTCGCTTTTCCACTTAACTGCGAACTGAATATTCACTGAAGTTCACTGAATTCACTGAAGTTGGTTCAAATACTTTATTTCGGTGAAAATTGAGAAATAAATTAGTAATATTTTAAATATTACAAGAACCTTGAATGTTGAATCGCTTCTACCAATCAGAGAAGAAAAGTGTAGGTTGATTTTAGTGGTCTTATTGGCTAACTTTTGAATCTCCAACCAAAAAGTATAAACAGTTGATTTTAAAAATTCGTTTTTTTTATAAAAATGGTTATCTATTTTTATATTTTAAGTTAAACTTGAAATAAATTATTTTTTTGCAACAAAACTATTAATAGAACCCAATCAGAAAAATCCAACTATTTTTGGTTGAAAACTCTCTGTTTGTTGTTTAATGCGTACTATTCTTTTTGAAAATTCAGCTGTTTTGTTGAAAATTTGTATTTTGAGGTTGAAAAAGTAACTGTATGGAAAATTCATATTTTTGGGTTGAAAATTTAACTGCTTTTTATAAAATTCGTCTTTGGCTTGATAAATTCAATAAGTTAGTCCATTTTTTTTCTTGGCTGAAGTCTTTCTCAGTTGCAAATTTAACTCTTTTGTAGAAAATTCTTCTTTTTGATTTGGAAATTGATCTCGTCTGGTAGAAATTTAGCCTTTTTTTGGCTAAAAATGCAATTGTTTGGTTGCAAATTGATCTGTTTTGTATGAGAATTTAAATATTTTGTCAAAAATTCGTATTTTTTAGTTGGATTCAACTGTTTTTTATTTAAAATTATTTTTCATTGAGAATTAATCGGGGTTGGTTGCTAATTGAACTACTTTGTGAAAATTTATTTTTTTTTGTAGGAGATGGAGCGCGCATTTTAGTTGAAAATTCAACAAATTAGTTTTTCTTTTCTTTTTCAGGCTGAAAAATCTTTCTTGATTGAAAATTCAACTTATTTCTTGAAAATACGTCTTCTTGGTTTCAGAATTCATCTCTTTTGGTAGACATTCAATGTTTTTTTAAAAATGCAATTGTGGTTAAAATCGTTTTTTGTTGAAGCTACTATTACATTTTTCGTTGAGAATTCACCTTTTTTGGTTGAAAATTCAACAACTTGGACGAAAGTTGTTCACCTTTGTTAAAAATCAATTTTTTTTCGTTAAAGGTTAAGCATTTTTGTTGAAAATTCATCTCTGGTTGAAAATGTAACTATTTTGTTCGAGATTAGTTGTTTTTTCAATTAGCAATTAATTTTTTTGGCTAAAAATTTAACTTCCATTTTTGGTTAAAAATTCATGTAATTTGTTAAAGATTTAACAATTTTGTTAAGAAATCATCCTTTTTGCTTGAAAATTGAACTGTTTTGCTGATAATTCGTCTTTTTTGGTTAAAAATTCAACTAGTATATTTACTTTAAAATTCATCTAATTTGTTTTCGGGTAGAAAACTTCACTTTTCTGTATAAAATTCGTAGTTGGCTTGAAAATACAACAGTGTGGTTGAAAATGCTTTTTTCCATTTAAATTTCAACTATTTGCTTAATAATTGATCTCTGGTTGAAAATTTAACAATTTTATTCAAATCCCTTTTTTTCCTTTTAGAAAATTGATTTTCTTTGTTAAAGATCTACCAGTTTAGTTGAGAATCCATGTCTTCGGTGGAAAATTAAACTATTTTGTTGAAATTTTTAAAAATTAGAAATTAATTTTCTGAACTAAAAATTTAACTGTTCCATTTTTGGTTAAAAATAATTTTATTACCTTGAAAATTCAACTGTTCAGTTACAAATTCATCTAATTCTGGTTGAAAATTCATATTTCCGGGTGGAAAATTTCACTGTTTTGTAGAAACTCGTATTTGGGTTGAAAATTCAACACTGGTTGAAATTTTATTTTATTTGTCTGAAAAATCTTTCGTGATTGAAAATTGAACTTATTTGTTGAAAATTCGTCTTTTTGGTTTCAAAATGCAGCTTTTTGGTTAAAATTTAATCTGTTTTTGTTGCCGATTTAACTATTTTGTTGCAAGTTTGTCTTTTTGGATGAATTCAACTGTTTTTGATTTTAAGTTAAATTCGTTTTTGGTTTAAAATTGAACTCCTTTTTTTTAAATTAATTTTATTCAGGAAAAAAAAATAAAATTATTCCTTTTTTTCTGGTTGATTTTTTGTTGTTAAAGATCTACCAGTTTACTTCAAAATTCATGCCCTTGGTGGAAAATTAAACTATTTTTTTGCACTAAAAATTTAACTTGCCTTTTTTTGTTAAAAATTCACCTTTTTGCTTGAAAATTGAACTATTTAGTTAAAAATTCATCTAATTTATTTCAAAATTAAAAATTTTGTTAAGAAGTTATCCTTTTCCCTTGAAAATTGAACTGTTTAATTGAAAATTCATCTTTTTGATTGAAACTTGAGCTATTTGGGTATGGATTGATCTGTTTTGTTGAAAATGTAATAATTTTTACTTAAAATGTTAGTAATTAAAAGCATTTCAGATTGAATTTAATATAATAGTCCGAAATTTGAAACATTTTAGGCCCTGCTGATAATATTTTAATCTATATTACTATCTATAGAATTTATTAATATTAAAACGCCCATTTCCTTTTCCAGGAGGCACAAGACAGGCAGAAGGGTAAGTCTCGTTTTTTGTCAACACACTACTGTATTTACAATTTAGCCGTAAGCCCATTGTGCCTAGACCTAGTTCCCAAAAATAGCTTCGATTACGCAACTCGATGAAAACGAATCGAGGTAAACGATCGTCCTAGAAGTAAACAACTTCGTCCAGGAGCTTCTTCTCTTTGAAGATTCATTCCGAGCCTGGAGTTGAGGAACCTGGAGATCCTGAACCTGGAGATCCTGAACCTGGAGATCCTGAAGGTGGAGATCCTGATGATGGCAGCAGACTCGACTCAAGAGAGGAATCCACTTCTCAGAAACTTGATGCAGCGTGTTCTCCCCGACGTCCTTCAACAATGACAAATCCCATCATCTTGTTCCTACGTCGTGCCCTTATCAGGGCAATGGATCATCCAGAATCTTCAGGGGAATTTTCTTTACAGGGAAACTTATACCAATAAGCACTAGTCTTTAAGTTAGTTAACCTTTAGAATTTGATATGCAATTACATTAATTATACCTGCCGCATAGAGCATCGTTGGATCGTCTCTCAGCGAATATCGGAATTAACGAAGAGCCACACAAGTTTTGAAAATTCTTTACAACTCATCGACAATAGTTACTGCCACCGATCAAGAATGACTTTCTGAAAGCTTTGATTGATCTTGATTTTGATATCCTAGGGCCAGAGTGCCTGTTGTACGTTTTTCAAAACCAAATTGGCCCAAACCGCAGTTCCTGATTTTCCCTTTCTAGTTTCTCTTCTTGTCAGCAGACCACCTTGAGTCTGGAGAACAATAATTAGTTACATATTTAGGAGAAGAGATTTGCGATCCCCAACCGAGCCACTTAATTATTCTCCGGGCACTAAATGTCGTCGCCGGCTCGGAGGAAGCAGGAGTGCGAGCCGGCAGACAGTTTTAGCGAGAGGAGACTTTGGCTCTCTCAGACAGTGACCACTATGCTACCTTGATTGTCCCTGCAGATGGAGGAGAGAAGAAGAGAGCTCAAGATAACAAGAAGGGAGACTCTAAAGGGAGCGGTAGAGCAGAAAGCAGCGCCAGCAACAAGGACGGGACCTCCGGAGCTAGCATCGGGACCAAGAGCAAGGACGCCGGAGAAGGAGGCAAGAGGTTGGTCTCAAATTGCTAAACAAAAAAAAAATGGTTCACAGTGATTTAGCGACGATGATGTGTCGCACGTACGTACGACAAAGTTCCACGAATTCACCGCCATCCGGACACAATGCCCTTTTGGACGTCGCGACTCCAAGATCGCTTTGTTCGGCCAGGGTCACATGCAAGATCACTTTATTCCCTTCTTTTTCAATTGACTAAAATCTGGAAGTAACTTCACCTCGAGTATTTAGGCATAATTCCTAACTCTGGAAAGTATGTTAAGAACTCTGCTGAATTGGCTAGCAAACTTTAATTATATTCTGCTAAGAGGGTGTCCAGCGTGCGGCCGAAGCTCTGCACAATTGAGCGCTAGGAATTCGTTATTTTTACGTACAGCTGAAGTTGGTCATTTTTACGGCAACGACGCCGCCGGCAAGTAAATAGAGCATTAACAATCGATAGAGCATTAACAATCGATAGAGCATTAACAATCGATGAAACGGATGAGCGACGTGGCCAAAAGTAAAGATTTGAATTTTCGGATGCATCGAGCGGTAATTAAATTCGCGAGTTGAGCCATTTTTTCAAATAATTTAACTCTAGGTTCGTCAATTTTAACTTTGAAGCGTTCAACAGTGAATTGTTTTGAGTGAAATATTCCATATTGGTTGATTTCCAATTTAAATCCTTCAAAATCGTGCGTTTTTAAAATGAAAGCGGAAATTATCTGTACTAATGTGCCTTAATTTTTATAATATTAACATTAATTTTTGCCACCCATAATATCACGAAATGTAGTAAAATTCTGCGTCTGATAAATCAAAGTTGAAGGCGAAATGTTAATTTTATAAGATATTGCAAAAATATGTCAAATTTCAGTGTTTTCGAAAATTGAATAACTCTGTAAATAATTAATATGTTTCGAAGTTCTTGGGCGCAAAAAAGTCGCAAATTTTTTAATAATGATTGTACTCACCACATGATTTAAAATAATTAACAACAATAATGCTTTTATAAATATTACTAAAGTCTAATTAAATTTTGCAACTTTTTTGCAATAAGTTTGACCCTAGGACAGAATCTAGGGAAACTTTTTTTAAACATATTAACGCTTTAGAAAAATACTCAAACTTACCCTTAAAATGAGGACAAAAAATTTTGAATGTTAATTATTTCCAGAGTTATGCCAATTTTTGGAAACCTTGAATTTTGACGTTTTTTGCCTAAAATGTAGATTTTGCCATCAACTTGAGCTTATGACTCAGAATTTTATTTTTTAGATTCATATTACGAGGAAAAAATGTAATGTTATTATTATAAAAATTGTGGTATTGTAGTAACATTTCAGAGATACTTTTGAATTCGGTAATTTCCAAATTAAATAATTACAAATTTCGGCATTATTGGACAATTTGAAATGTAAACCTTAAAAATTTAACAATATTTTAAAGATGATGGTTTCAAAATTCACAATTTTAAATAAAGTGTTAGCTGAATTCTAAATATTTTAAATTTGTAATTGTTAATATTGGTTAATTCAATATGTTACAGTTTGTACATTAACAATTTGAAAAAGTTGAAATTTTCATTTATTTTTGATTAATTGCAACAAAAAAGAAAATATATTGAATCCTTCAAATTAAATTTTTTAGTTTTTAAACATGAATTTTATTTTTTAATTATTTGAAACGCTTCGAAGTTCACGTTATTAAATTGTGAGCGTTTTCAGTTTTTTTATTGGCACATTTTAAACGTTTTTTTAGGGGATAAAAAACACGCTTCTATTTTTGAATTTGTTTAACTCTGAATTTAAAAATTCCAATAATTAGAAAAATGTAAGTACGTAGGTTAATTCGAAAAGTGTAATTTTCAAAGTTTCGAATTTAAAACCGCTTAAATGCGAAAAAGTATAGAGTATAATTTAAAATTCAGAATTTGAAGCGTTGCAATTTGCAATCTTGTCATTTTTAATTTATAAATTTTTAATTGTCGAAATTTAAACGTTTTTTAAGGAATTAAAAGAACTGTTCAATTTTTGAATTTATTTCATTCTGAATTAAAAAATTTTCAATAATTAGAAAATTTTGTAATTTTGAAATTTTCAACGTTTTCATTTCAGAATGATTAATTTAAAAAAATTAGGATTTTTAAAAATTAAACTTCTGTGAATTGAACCAACTTTGAAATATTTTGGTTTAAAATTATATAAAAATGTTAAGGATCAATTAAACGCTAAAATTCAATTTGAAATAGTCGAAATTAAAATTTTAAATATTTTTAACGTTAAGGTTTACAAATTGATTGATAAGTGACAAAATAAACTATTTTATCAAATTTGAAAATTATTTTGCAATTTTTATTTAGTTAGGGCATAATGATTTGAGGAATTTCAAAAGTTTATTCAATCCAAACACAAAATAAACAAATACTTGAAAATAGGTTCAGGCAATAAACGGTAAATTTTTTTACGGAAAGAAATATTGTTAATACTTTTTGAAGCAGTTTTTTATCGCTTTTACTAATAATATATAAATTCCAAGCAAATAACATCGAAATAAAATGCCAGTTCATACAATCTGACACTTTAAACATAAAAAACTTCATGGGCGAAAAGTCGACAACAATAAAAAAAATATCGAAAATGTGCAAGAATTGTACGGAAATTTGATAAAGGATTTCCGCTGGACATCCTGTTACTAATTCTGTGGAAATTTGCCACATCTGAATTCCAAAAAAAGAAAAAAAAACGGTTAAAAATTTGATTTATAAAGGCTTTGGTGTTTTAAAAGCTGCAAAAAAAAGGACAGTTTCAAGTCGAGATTCTGAGACCCAGAGTCGCGTTCGTGAGAAATCAACTGGACTGTGATTCAAAAATGCTGTTTCTGAAGATCTGCGATGCAAGTGCTACTGTTCTGGAAGTGTAGAAGAAATATATGTGATGCTCCGTGTTGCTGATTATGTTTCTTGATACGTGCTACAGACTCTCAAGGATTCGTGCTATTTGTCGGTAAAAGTTTCACATAAATGGAGAAGTAAATAAGAATTGAGAAAAAAAAAGTTTCAAGTATCGACGGTAAAAACAAAGCCTGATAAAACGAATAAGTTGCTAGCCAAATTTATGGGCTTAACATAGTTACAGAGATACTTATTAAGCCTAATTAGCGTTTAATTCTTTACTTTTAATCTCATCTGTAAAGTAGGTTCGAGATTTCTTGCAACTAATGAAATTACTGTTTTCAGCGGAGATTCCAACAGCAAAGGACAAAAGAGAGATGACAAAGGTGAATTATTTTTGTTTGTACAAATTTTGTTTGGGTCTTGATCCGGATTTTTATTTTTCAATAAATAATTAACAATTTTCGGTAACAGATGGATGTACTGAAATATGGGTATCTACCCGACTGGGAAAACCGGGAATTTGATTGACTAATTTGCACATTAAAAATGATTTCATATATTTTTTTACTTAATAAGGACATAATTCTCACTTGAAATAGGAAATTTTCCAAACGAATTACAATTCTAACTTGGAAAAGTTGATTTTCAAAAAAAAATTGTAATTTTGAGTTAGAACAGGAAATTTTCCGAAGCCAGTATTTGTAATTCTGAATTGCATCAGAGATTTTTCGAAAAAAAATTACAATTCAGATCTGGAACAAGGGATTTTACAAAAGATTTATAATTCTGTCTGGAAACATTGAATTTTCCAAAAAGAAATTTTTTAAAGAATGATAACTTGGAGTTGGTTCCGAGAATTTTCCAAAATAATTATAATTCTGAGTTATACGTGAGCTTAAAAAAGAAGTATGATGAAGTATAATTCTGACTTGGAACAGTGAATTTGCAGAAAAAATTATAATTTTGTGTTGGGACAGGGATTTTGTTTTGAAACATTTTATTCTGGTGTTTTATGATAGTTAGGCAATTTTTAAGTGTTACAATGAAAAATTCTGTAATTTTGACGATTTGTATGCGAAATTTCTTCACTTTGGAAGATTTAGAATTGAAAACTTGACTTTTTATTTTGAAAATTCAAGAATTTTTATTTCTACATCTTTAAAATTGAACTGCTTTCAATTGCAAATATTCAGAATTAAAGAATTTTAAATGGAAAATTGTTTAAATTGATATTTCAATTGTAAATCTTCAAAATTGAAATATTAAAAAAAAAGTTCAAAATTACAAACCTTTAAAATATAAATCTTGAAAATTGAATAATTTGCAATAATTCTGTATTTTCAAAATTCAAGAATTTTCAATTCAAACTCTTAAAATTGTAGAAATTTAAATGGTAAATCTTTCAAATTGAAGAGTTTTTAATTATGAAAATTTATAATTAATAATTATGCATGTTTTAAATTTTACAATTAAAAATTCTGTAATTTTGATGGTTTGGGTTCGAAATTTCTTCAATTTGGAAGATTTAGAATTAAAAACTTGAGTTTTGATTTTGAAAATTCAAGAATTTTTATTTCTACATCTTTAAAATTGAACTGCTTTCAATTGCAAATATTCAGACTTAAAGAATTTTAAATTGCAAATTGTTGAAATGTAATTTTCAGTTGTAAATCTTCAAAATTGAAATATTCAAAAAAAAAAAAGGTTCAAAATTACAAACCTGTAAAATGTAAATCTTGAAAATTGAATAATTTGCAATAATTCTGTATTTTCAAAATTCAAGAATTTTCAATTCCAACTCTCAAAATTGTAGAAATTTAAATGGAAAGTCTTTCAAATTGAAGAGTTTTTAATTTTTAAAATTTATAATTAATAATTATGCATGTTTTAAATTTTACAATTAAAAATTCTGCAATTTCGATGGTTTACGTTCGAATTTAGAAGATTGAGCAGTGAAAACTTGACTTTTGAGTTTCAAAATCATCCAAAGTTAAGAATTTTCATTTCCACATCTTTAAAATTGAAGAGTTACCAATTTTAAATCCTACAAATTTAAGAATTTTAAATTGCAAATTGTTAAAATTTCTTAAAGAATTATATAATTTTTACTGGAAATTTCTCTAAAGAATTATAATTTTAATTTTAGGTTCACTCTAAAACAGAAATTTTCGTTAGGGATTATAATTTTTATTTTAGGCCAGGGAGTTTTCGTAAAGAATTATAATTTTATTTGACTTGAACAAGAAATTTTTGTCATGGAACGGGAATTTTAGAAAAGAATTTCAATTCAGATTTAGAAGAAGGGATTTTAAAAAAGAAAACTCTGTTTTTAAGTCAGAATTTTTCACAATTTGAATTTCTGAATTATAATAGAAAATTTGGTAAACAAATATAATTCTAATTTGAAACAGGAATTTTGGAATTGAATTTAATCCTAATTTGGTATACGGATTTTTCTGAAAAAAAATTGAGTTTGGTCGGGGAATAAATAAATTAAATCCCTGTTCCAAGTCAGAATTCGTCAGATTTTGACAATTCCTAGTTCCAATTCAGAATTAGTTTGAATTTAAAAATACTTTTTTTTTGTTACAAATAAAAATTTGCCATAATTTGAAACTTTGATCTTCCAAATTTTAGAAAAATGTGTTATGTACTGTATTTCTGAATTATAATGGAAAATGTTATTAATAAATCTAATTTGACTTAGAGCAGGGCATTTTTGACGTGTAATGGAAATTTTTGAAAAATATTTTTACTCTGATTTAAAATAAAGGAATTAAAAAAAATCCTAGTTCCAAGTTAGAATTTAACACTATTGGAAACTTTACTCTTCCACATTTTGGAAAAAGAAAGTTATTATATTTTTGAATTTTAATACAAAACCTTGTGAATAAATATAATTCTGAGTTGGATCAAGGAATTTTGGACCTTGAAAATCCGGGAAATAACAGTGAATTTATTTTTTTTACTGGGAATTTTACAACTTTTTAGAAAAAAAAATCTGTCCAAGTTTGATTTCAACAGTTTTTTAAATAATTAGTTGAATTGTTATCTTTTTCAATTACGATATCATTCAGTTTGCAATGTGTAATTCGAAAATCTTTCACTAAAAAATTTTCCGTTTTAGATTTTAATTTTTAAGCGTACCATTTTCATTTAAAGATTTTGAAAATGCAGTTTCAAAGACTTAAAAAATTAAAAATTAGAAGCCTTTGAAATCTCTAATTTTGGATAAAAAACCATTTTAGTGTATTAACTGTGAATATAAAATCAAATATTCAAAACTAAACAAAAAACTAAATTTTGAACGTTACAATTTTAATTGTTCTATTAAAAAAAAATTTAATTTACAAGTAAAATTTTTGAATTTGGATGTATAATAAATATTGAACGCTTATTTTTCCTAGAAAAAATTCGAGTAAGTTGAAGTGATATTTAGATAGTCTGAAAAGATTCAAAATTAATTGAAAATTTGAAATGAAATTAAATAATTTAAACGATGTGTACGTATACCGAAAAAATCCGGCTATTTGTACCGAAATTTCGGTCCAAATAGCCCCACGACCTAATTTAAAACAAAATATAGATTTTTGCAGATTTTTAACAAAAAATTTAGAAGCTTTTTAAGAAATGTGAAAGGCTTCAAAAGAATAAAAAAACATGTTCTCAAGAGTTCTAGGAAAATTGAAAATGACTTTTTATTTTGAAAAATTAATTTTAAGAGAATATTTACAAAGATTTCCTAAATTTTCAAAAAAGAATCTGGAAGATTTTGAGGAAAAATATATATTTTGCAGGATTTTAAAAAATGTTAAGGAAATATTTTAGGAAGATCTCGAATCATTTTAAAATATGTTTAGAAGTTCAAAAAAATAATTAAAAATTTTAAAACAACATGTAGATGTTTCAATATTTTAAAATAAAATTTTGAAGCTTTTTAAAGATTTTAAAACTATTTAAAATTAAAATAATTTAACTTTTAATTTAAGAAGTGTTCAGTTTATAACTAAAATGTAATTGTTCAATTTTTAATATTTCTGGCTTAGAATTGCTTAAAATGATTTGCAGCTCAGTTTTTATTACTTCAAATGGAGAAATTGAGACTGCGAAAAATGTTTGCTAACCGGGAAATGACCGGGATTTTTTTTCTGTGATCAAAACGGCCAGTCTGTTTTCCTAAAGAAATATTATTTGACTTGGAAAAGAAAACTTTTTACATGGAACTGGAATTTTTGAAGATAATTTTAATTCTGATTTAGAAGAAGAAACTCTCGAAATTTAGAATTATTATCTTTAAAGCTCGTTTGAACTCTCTTAAATCAACCGGGGAAAATAAAAAATTAACCAAGAGAAAATCGGGAATTTAAAATCATCTGTCGAGTAGACACCCTGTTAATAATTTTCATGTATTTTTTTATTTAATTATATGAATCACCACCGTGAATAAAAATGTGATTAGAAATTTTGTTGAACTTTGGTTTGTGTGGATTTTAGATAAAAAGTCATCGCAAAATTCATCTAATGCGAGCAGCAGGAATCTCTGGGTATCGGGATTGTCGTCGACAACTCGTGCAACCGATTTGAAACAGATTTTTTCCAAATATGGAAAAGTGATTGGAGCCAAAGTTGTTACCAATGCGAGAACTCCAGGAGCTCGGTGTTACGGTTACGTGACGATGTCGACGAGTGACGATGCTTCGAAATGTATCAGTCATTTGCACAGGACAGAACTCCATGGAAGATTTATTTCCGTTGAGAAGGTAAGGGCTATATTTTACTCACCTTTTTAACTAACCTATTTAGAGGCAGGGTGTCCAGCGACCTTGAAAACCCTTGAAAACCTGGAATTCTCCTTAATTTTTTTTTACACCTTGAAAACCTGGAAACCTCCTTGAATTTTTCACGAGAACCTTGAATTTGAATTTTTTTGCTTTCAAAACAGTTACTTTACTGAAATGTGAAGAGTAATTAAAATCTTTTAGTCTATTTTGAAAGAAAAATATTGTTTGGAAGAAATATTGATACTGAAAATTTTTTTATTTATCAAGATATAATTTAGCTTTTGTTCATTACAGAATAAATAGATTTCGAGGCACTTTTTCTAGACTGGTGCCAATTATTTTATAGATTACAATTAACAGACTTTAATATTGTGAATAATTCTATAAGTTTTTTATTTCTTCTGCGCTAATACAGAATGTTAATGTATACATTTTTTTGTGATATTCAATTTACAAATTATAAAAATTTATGTTGAAAATTTCGATGTTAATTCCGTTTCAGAATTATAATGAGCCATGGCCATATAATTTGAAATAATTCAATGATTTCAACGAATACGAAAGGTTTCACAAACAAAAATTTAAGAAAGATTTCACAAATATTTCCAAACATTTTACAAAGATTGTAACGATTTTAAAAAGATTTTTAAAAAACCAGATTTCTAAGATTTCAAAAGATTTCAAACGAGTTCAAATTTTTTAAAAGATTTCACAAAGATTTCAAATATTTTAATGATTTCAAATTAATACAAAAGATTTCAGAAAAAGTTCACAAATATTTCAAAAATTTAATAAAGATTTTAAAGAAAACAAGAATTTCAAAGATTTCAAAAAGGGTACAGTACACCAGATTTCAAAGATTTTAAACGATTTCAAATTTTTTTAGAAGATTTAAAAATATTTCACAAATATTTCAAAGAGTTAATAAGGATTTCAAAACATTTCGAAGATTTTAAACGATTTCAACATTTTTTAGAAGATTTCAAAATATTTCACAAAGATTTGAAATATTTGAAAAGATTTTAAATGCATATAAAGATTTCACAAATATTTCAAACATTTCATAAAAAATGTATTAAAGATTTTTAACAAATACAAGAATTTCAGAGATTTCATAAAGGTGT
Organism: Andricus curvator; assembly: GCA_932195095.1. Classification (NCBI taxonomy): domain Eukaryota; kingdom Metazoa; phylum Arthropoda; class Insecta; order Hymenoptera; family Cynipidae; genus Andricus; species Andricus curvator. The sequence goes on along the minus strand of CAKNYM010048163.1, from coordinate 44,818 downwards.
AAACCAGATTTCGAAGATTTCACAAAATTTCAAATATTTCAATGATTTCAAACAAATCGAAAGATTTTACAAAGAATTCATAAGGATTTCAACGGATTTCAAAAAGGGTACAGTACACCAGATTTCAAAGATTTGAAAATATTTCAAAGATTTTAAAGGATTTCAACATGTTTCAGATGATTTAAAAATATTTCACAAGGATTTTAAATATTTCAAAGATTTTATACAAAATCTATTAAAGATTTTTCAAAAATTCAAGAATTTCAAAGATTTCAAAAAGGGTACAGTACACCAGATTTCAAAGATTTCACAAATTTCAAAGATTTTAAACGATTTTAAATTTTTTTAGAAGATTTCGAAAGATTTCACAAATATTTCAAAGATTTAATAAGGATTTCAAAAGATTTCCAGATTTTAAACGATTTCTACACTTTTCTAAAGATTTCACAAAGATTTTAAACATTTCATTGAGTTTAAATGAATACAAAAGATTTCAGAAAGATTTTACACATATTTCAAAGAATTTATAAGGATTTCAAAAGATTTCAAGAATTTCAAAGATTTCAAAACATTAAAAAGATTTTAAACTATGTCCAAATTTTTTAGAAGATTTCATAAGATTTCACAAAGATTTTAAAATTTGTCAGTGATTTCAAACGAATAAACAAGCTTTCAGAAAGATTTCACAAATATTCTAAGGATTCATGAGGATTTCAAAAGATTGAAAGAATTTCAACAAAAGACACTAAATTTCATAACATTGCAAACATTTTAAATGATTTCAAAAGGTTTCCACATATTTGAGAAGATTTGAAAAGATTTCAGTGATTTGAAACGAACACAAAAGATTTCACAAACAAAGAATAATTCCACAAATATTTCATAGATTTCATAATGATTTCAAAAGCTTTCTTTAAAAACTGTTGGCCGATAAAAAATGAAATGGCTCATTTTTTGCATGTATAAAAAACGGTTATTTCATTATTTGATGTAAAATAAGGAGACCTGGAAAAATTTGATTTCTTGACCTGGAAAACCTGGAAAAGACCTTGAATTTTCTTTCTAAGAATCGCTGGACACCCTGAGAGGGCTAGAGTTCTTAAATGCTCAAGAATTTATGTTGAGCAAATGCTCTCGAGAATATGCTCAGAATTTAAGCTCGAACAGAGCATTTATAGATTTGTTTTCAATTCTTCTATTTGTCTTGAAAATTCGACAATATGGTTTAATTTTTGTTTCATTCTGGACTGGAAAATATTTTGTTTTTGAAAATTCGACTCTCTTGTTGAAAATTCGTCTTTCTTATTTAAAATTAAAATCTTTTTTGGTTGAAACATCAACTTTTATGTTTTTCTTTTAGAATGCATCCTTTTGGTTGAAAATTCAGCTACATGGTTCAAAATGTAACTATTTTGTTAAATTTTTTTTTCTTTGTATAAAATTGATCTTTTCATTTGAAAATTCGTCTTTTTGCCTTGAAAATTCCAAAATTTGCTTAAATTTCTTTTCATTCTGAACATTTTTTGATTAAAAATTCAGCTGCTTGGTTCGAAATGTAACTATTTTTTCACAAGTTCGTTTTTTAGTTGAAAATTGATCTTTTAAGATGTAAATTAATTTTTTTTGTAAATTCGTATTTTTGCCTTGCAAATTCGACAATTTGGTTAAATTTTTTTTTTATTTTGGATTGAAAAATATTTTTTGTTTGAAAATGTATGTCTCTTTTAGAGTGAAATAAACATATACTTTTTTTTTAAATTACAAATTTGCTACAGGTCAGGTAATTCCAGAAAGTCAGGGAAAACCTGACAGAGCTACGGAATTTTCGATAAATTAAAGTTGAAATTAATTTTATTATTATGGTTGAAAATCGCAAATATTTGGTTGAAAATTAATCGGTTTTGGTTGACGATTTAAACTATTTTCTTGAAAATTCATCTTTTTTGATTGAATTCAACTATTTTTTGTATAAAATTAAAATCCTTTTTATGATTGAAATATAATATATCACGTTTTTCGTTTAGAATTGATCTTTTTTGGTAGAAAATTCAACTACTTAGTTGGAAGTGGAACTACTTTGTTAAAAATTCATTTATTGGTTGATGATTCATCATTTTAGTTGAAAATTCGTCTTTTTCGATAGACAATTATTCTTCTTTGTTAAAAAATTTAACTATTTGGCTGAAAATTAAACAACCTTCTTAAAATTTATTCTGTTTGGTTGAAAAGTAAACTATTTTGTTGGAAATTTGTTTTTTTGGTTGAAAAATCCTTTAAAAAATAAAATATTTGTTTGAAAATTCATTTACTTTGTTATAAATTCATCTATTTTGATAGAAAATTCATCTTATTGGTCGAAAATTAGTTTTTTTTTTAATTCTATAGTATTTTATTGAAAATTTGAATTTTTTGAGAGAATATTTAATCTTCTTGGTGAATAATTCATCTTTTTGGTTGAAAATTCGTGTACTTTGTTATATATTCATCTATTTGGATAGAAAATTCATCTTATTGGTTGAAAATTTATCTTTTTGGTTAAAAATTAGTTTTTCCCTATTTAGAATTAATTTTTTTAACTAAAAATGTAACTGATCCCCTTTTTGTCGAAAATTTATCTTTTTTGATAGAAAGTTATCGTTCTTAGTTGGAAATTATACTATTTTTATAAAATTTTATTTTAATTTTATTGAAAGTTAATTTTTTTAATGAAAATTTAACTATTCTATTTTTATTTGAAAATTTAACTGTTTTAGGTGAAAATTCAACACTTTGTTGAAAATCAGTCTTTTTTTTTTGTAGAAGAGTTCTCTCATTAGTTGAAACTTCATCTTTTTGGTTGAAAATTTATTTTACTAACTGAAAATGTAACTTTTTTTATTTTCGGTAGAAAATTGATCTTTTTAGTTGAAAATTCCTGAATTTGGTTAACAAATAACTTTTTAAATTGAAGATTCATCATTTTAGTTAAAATTTCACTTCATCTATTCCATTTCTTGTGGAAAATTTACCTTTTTTGATAGAAATGTAATTTTTTTTGTTAAAAAATTATCTGTTTAGTAGAAAATTTAACTATTCTATTTTTTGTTAAGAATTAATTTCTTTCATTGAAAAAAAACTGTTTAGTTGAAAATTCGTTTTTTTTTTGTTGATAGAAAATTCATCTTTTGGATTGAAAAATCCACTATTTGAACAAAATTTCATATTTTTGGTTGAAAATTCGTTTCTTTTTAGTTGGAAATTAATTTTTTTAACTGAAGATATAACTATTGCATTTCAGCTTGAAAATTTATATTTTTAGTTGAAAATTAATTTTGCTGAAAACTCATTTTTTTAAATTTACTTTTCTAACTGCAAATTGAAATATTATATTTTTGGTTTGTAAATTTAGTTTTTTAAGTTTAAAATTGAGTTATTTTGTTAAAAAATAATTTTGTTATGAAAAAATATATATATATTTTTGAAAATTGTTTTTTTTTTTTTTTTAAAATTTTTTTTTTTGACATTTTAAATATTCTAATCTTGGTTGAAAATTAATTTTTTTTTAGATGAAAATTCATAAACTTCTTTGCAAATGAGTCTTTTTTGGTAGAAAATTAATCTTTTGGGTTGAAAATTCAACTAACTTTTTGGTTGAAGATTCATCATTTTAGTTAAAAATTCATTTCTGTGGTTGAAAATTTATCTTTTTGTCTTGAAAATTTTAATTATTTCGTTGAAAATTAAATCGATTTCTTAAAATTCATCTTTTTTGGCTGAAAGTTAATCTGTTTTGTTTGAAAAATTGACCATTTGGATTAAAAATTCCTCTTTTTTTTGCAGAAGTCATCTGTCTGGGTTTAAAATAAACTTTTTTGTTGAAAATTCAACTTTTCTGATTGAAAAGTGAACTGTCTCCTAAAATATTCGTCTTTTTGGCTTGAAAATTCCACTTTTTGGTAAAAAATGCAACTGTTTTTGGTTGAAAGTTCGTCTTTTTGGCTAGCAAATTCTACACTTTAATTACATTTTTTTCTTCCTTAATTTAAAAAAAAATGTGTTGAAAATCCAACTCTTTTGTTGAAAATTTAATTATTTTCTTAAAAAGCTATATTTTTTGCTTAAAAGTTAATTATTTTAAATTGACAAGTCTACTAATATATTTTTAGTTCAGAATTAATCTCTTTTGGTTAAAAATTGCATTATTTTGTTGAAAACTCGACTAGTTTGTTAAAATGTCATCGTTTTTGGATGAAAAGCCAAGTATTTTTGGTTGAAGTTTAATCTTTTTTGTTTGAAAAATTGACCATTTGGATTGAAAATTCCTTCTTTTTTTTGGCAGAAAAGTCATCTGTCTGGGCTTAAAATAAACTTTTTTGTTGAAAATTCAACTTTTGGAGTTGAAAATTGAACTGTCTCCTAAAATATTCCTCTTTTAGGCTTCAAAATTTAATTATATGCTTAAAAATGCTTTTTAAAATCTTTTTAAACTTAAACACTGTTTTTGGTTCAAAAGGGTTTTTTTTTTGTAGAAAAGTTGTCTTTGGCTAAAAAATTCTACAATTTGATTACACTTTTTTCTTTCTTAATTTAAAAATCTTTTTTTTTCAATTCAACTCTTTTGTCGAAAACTTAATTGTTTTCGTAAAAATTTATATTTTTTGGTTAAAAGTTGATTATTTTTAATTGAAAAGTCTACTATTACTATTTTGGTTCGGAATTCATCTCTTTTAGTTAAAACTTCTACTATTTGTTCGAAAATTTAATTATTTTGTTGGAAATTCAACTATTTCGTTTTAAATTTATCGTCTTTCGTAAAAAAAATTCAACTGTTTTGTTGAAAGTTTGTATTTTTGGGTTGAAAATCCAACTATTTGATTGAAAATTAACTTTTTTGTAGAAAATTCCTATTTTTGGGTTGAAAATTTAACTTTTTTTTAATAGAGAATTCGTCTTTGGCTTAAAAATGCAAATATTTAATTTAAAAAAATTTCTTCCTTGATTTAAAAATCTTTCTTGGCTGAAAATTCAACTATTTTTTTGAAAATTGGTATTTTTGTATAAAAATGAATCGCTTTTGGTAGAAATTTCATCTTTTTTGATTGAAAATACAAATCTTTTGTAGAAAATTCGTGTTTGGCTTAAAAATTCAAGTATTTGGTAGAAGATGCAAATGTTTGTTTGAAAATTCTTTTCGCATTTAAGTGTAAAATTCTTCAAGTTTTACTTTTCAGCTTGAAAACTAACCGCTTTTGTTAAAAATTCGTCTTTTTGGGTTGAAAATTCATCTCTTCCTAGAAAATTAACTATTTTTAAAATGCAATATATTTCGACTTCAATTCTTAGGAATATGGTACCTATATCAATTTTTATTTTTAAAAAACAACTTCTATTATTCCCCTATTTTCGTGAAAAATCACTCTTTCTCCTGTTCTGAGAGCATTTTGGGCTGTAAAGTCTGAATTATAAAAAAACTGAACGGGCCCAAGGTTTTCAAGTAAAAGCGAAAAATGGTCTAATTCGGTTAAGGTATTGTTTATAATTTCAATTTAAAAAAAAAACAGAATTTCGAGAAAATGGCATTTAAAGTTTGTTGTCATAGCAACGGATGTTAACCTATTTTCCAAACTGTTATCAAACATAAAATCAATCAATTTAATCACGTGTTTATTTATTAATGTCAGATTTTAAACTATGAATAAGAAAATGGACCGTCCTCTTCGTAAGGTACACATTATATTTTAAGAGCACAGCCCGTTTAATTGATTAAAAAGATTTAAACAACTAACATGCTTTTTTTAAAACACTGCGATTCAATTTCATTAACAGGCGAAGGGCGATTCTCAACAGAGTCATATGAGGAAGCGAGATTCAAACGGCGGAAAGTCGGAAAAACCAAAGGACGAGAAAGAAAAACCCAAAGATAATCATCACGAATCAGTCGAGAAGAAGGAGAGTGTGGAAAAGAAGAAGGAATCAGAAGAAAAGGAAAAAGATCCAGGTAATTAAAAAATTTTAAGAGCTTTTGAAATTTTTTAAATTCTTTGTGAAATTTTTAATATTTTTTGAAATCATTGTGAAAGGGTCATTCCCATTTATTTCCTCAAAGTTGGCTGCTGCCTAATTTTAAAAATTTGGATACATAACTGTAATAAATGTCAATATTTTTGGAACTTAATTGTCACATTTTATTAAATTACTTTTTTCTTATTTCGAAATTTGATTTTGAAAGGGCCAGCAGTGTTTAGTTTTTTTAATTAGAACTTACAAGGGTGATCTTTCATCAGACTGTTCAGAATTTGAGCCTTCTTTCAATTTTTTATGTTTTAATATCAAAAATTGCAATTTGAAATTCGTCACTTTGGAGTTTTTTTTTTTAATTTTCGGACATGATTGGTCCCGAGCCTTTTTCTACGGAAATAGCAATTTTGAAAATAGCTCAAAATTTTTCTATTTTAGGATGTCTAAACTACCTGGAATTGTCAGGAAATTTGTATATACCTGATAAAACTTGTAAGAATATCGGAATTTTTTTGAGAGCGTTCTTAATTTTTTTGTAACTTGCAATATAAAATTGAATAACAATGATTTTTCATTTGTAGAAGTAGCTTTGTATTACTGAATTTAACTATTTTGTTGGAAATTCCTTTTTTGTTTTGCTTTAAAATTAATCTTTTGGGTTTAAAATTCAACTATTCCAGTTGAAGATTCATAATTTCAGTTGAAAATTCATCACTTTGTTGGAAAATGTAACTTATTCCAATTGAATATTTCAATTTTCCATAGTTTTAGTTCAAAATTCATCTCTTTGGTTGAACATTAATTTTTTAACTGAAAATTTACTATTCCATTTTTGTTTGAAAATTCATATTTTTAGTTCAAACTTCAACTATTTCGTTGAAAATTAATGTACTTTGTTGCAAAATCGTCCTTTTTGGTAGAGAATTAATCTTCTTGTTTGGAAATTCATCTTTTTGGTTGAAAAATCATGTATTGCGGTTAAATATTCATAATTTTAGTTGAAAATTCATCTTTTTGGTTTACAATGCATCTATTTCAGTTAAAGATTCATAATTTTAGCTGAAAATTCATCACTGGTTGAAAATTGTTTTTTTTTTTGTGTGGAAAATTAATTTTTTAACTGAAAATTTAACTATTCCATTTTTGTTTGAAAATTCATATTTTTTAGTTCAAACTTATTCCAATTGAATATTTCAATATTCCATAATTTTAGTGGAAAATTCATCTCTGGTTGAACATTAATTTTTTAACTGAAAATTTAACTATTCCATTTTTGTTTGAAAATTCATTTTTTTTAGTTCAAACTTCAACTATTTCGTTGAAAATTACTGTACTTTATTGCAAAATCGTATTTTTTGGTAGATAATTAATCTTCTTGTTTGGAAATTCATCTTTATGGTTGAAAAATCATGTATTGCGGTTAAATATTCATCATTTTAGTTG
>CAKNYM010048163.1:22946-37368 GCA_932195095.1 Andricus curvator | reverse complement strand
TGGTTGAAAAATCATGTATTGCGGTTAAATATTCATCATTTTAGTTGAAAATTCATCTTTTTGGTCGAAAGTTAAACTCTTTTGTTAAAAGTTGACCTTTTTGGTTTAAAATTCATTTTTCTATAATTCGCGAAAAAGTGCCAGTTTTTCCACCTGTTTTTGGTGAAAAAAGTTACCGATTTTTGCTCGATGACGTGGCGCATGCGCAGTGCCAACCTTTCCGGGCAACAGTGACAAAAGTGGACAGATGCAGTGGAAAAAGTAAATGGACAGTGATAAAAGTGAGGCACAGTGGAAAAAGTAAATGTTATTTCGGGTGGGTTCGTGCTGCCTCGGGTGGACTCGTGCATCGTGCGCAGCCAACTTCATTCTATTTTCCGACTGTCGTCCCTAACCTAAAAGCAATTTCCTGAAAAGTCTCGAGTTGTGTATTTTGTATGTACTTTTGTCACTTGGCAAAAGCAAAAAAACATCGTGTGTTTCTCCGAAAATACTGTGCTTGGTTTTTTTCACGAAAAATCGGAAGTTTTGAAGCCCTCAACTTTATGGGCCAACTATTCAATTGTGAGAACCAGCTTATTATTACTGCCATATTATTGCCATGGTTTTGATCATTGCCATTGTCATTGTTGCGTCAATCGACAAAAAATCGCCTTCTTTTTACACAAAAAACAGGTAAACAAAAACTAGCACTTTTTAACAAATTATAGAAAAAGTATCGTGTCCCACACATTGAAAAAGCGACGATTTAAAACTCTCGCTTTTTCAACTTGTAGCACAATATACTATTATTCCAGTTGAAGATTCATAATTTTAGCTGAAAATTCATCAATTTGGTTGAAATGTTTATTTATTTATTTATTTTCGTGGAAATTTAATTTTTTAACTGAAAATTTAACTATTCCATTTTTTGTTGAAAATTCACCTTTTAGTTTAAACTTTAACTATTTGGTTAAAGATTTGTTTTTTTTTTTTAGTGAAAAATTCAACTATTTCGCTGAAAATTGATGTATTTTTTTTTAGAAATCGTCTTTTTGGTAGAGAATGAACCTTTTTGGTTGAAAATTCAAGTATTTCAGATAAATATTTATCATTGTAGTAGAAAATTCATCTTTTTGGTTGAAAGTTACACTCTTTTGTTAACAATACATCTTTTTGGTTTAATATTCATCTATTCCAGTTGAAGATTTATCATGTTGGTTAAAAATTCATCATTTTGGTAAAAAAAAAAAAAAAATTCTACTGAAAAAACAATTTAATATTTGGTTAAAAACTTATATATTGTAGATCAAAATTCAAATGTTTGATGGAAACTTAATATTTTTGATTGAAAATAAAACTATTTCGTTAAAAATGCATCTATCTTGTAGAATATGCAATATTTTTACTTGAAAAATTTGGAATTTGTAGCGGTTTAAATTGAATTTATGTAATATAGTATCCACATTAAATATGCACTGAATTTTTAGTATAAGAAGATAAAAAAAAATTGGTTTGAATTATCATTCAAATTCGTGGACTTCATTGACAAATTCAAAAAATTATTAATTATATTTTCAGTATTATTTAATTAATCGGTAGTGCATATAATTAAAAATTAAACATATTAATTGAATCCCTAGAAACTGAAAGAAAAATTATTTATAATAAACTCGCGAAACTGTATACATATTCCGAGTAGATTTAAAAAAAATATATTTGAATGGCTCGATACTATGAAAAATTAAAACCGGGAAAAAACCTGGAATTGTCAGGAAATTTTTGTTGAAGTTGACCAAATACTTCAAACTTCAAATTCTCGTAGCCGGAATACGAAAATAAATTTTACCTTAGTCGACACCTTGTCTAACCAAATCTCAGAATATGTAGCAATATTTTGAGCTGTTTTGAAAATTGCTTTTTCAGTCGAAAAAGGCTCGGCACCAACGCGAAATTTTCAGTGATTAAATGAAGAACTGATTTACATATACTGGAAACACTTTTTTTTTCTCTCTACAAGATTTTCCTCTCCGAAAAGTGAAATAAAATGGAATGACCCGAAAGATTTTGCAATCTTCGTGAAATCTTAAAAATCTTGAAATCTGATGTGCACTAAAAAGTCTAGTATTCAAGTCCGCAAAATTCTATTTATCAATCCTATCTGTATCTTTCAGATGCTAAAAAACCCGAAGAAAAGACAGAAGCAGTCGAAGAGAAGAAGTCTGAGAAAGAAGTCGAGAAGAAAGAAGACAAGGATAAAGACGCCGATGCTCGGTCTACAAAATCAACAAGCAAGAAACCAGAAAGCGAAAGAGGAAAACGCGACGAGAAGAGGGTGCGATCTTTTGATCGCCATCGAACTAACAGCCGCTCTCGCAGTCGAGAACGTCGTCGGCGTGATGATGTCTTGACTTTCGCAAAAATTAGGGTATGTTACATTTTTTTATGGTGGTCTTGGGTCTGGGAAAACCTAGAAATCAAGGGAAAGTCTGAGATTTAAAAATAAATGGCCAAAGTCAGAGAATTTCTGTAAGAAATGCTTTAAGTAACTGTTAAGAATCATCAGGGCTGATACTTTTAAAAAAAATAAAGTCACTACAGTCATTTTTTTAAAATAAAAATATCACATTAGTTACTTTTCTTTCAATAAATTAACCGTGGGCTAACCACTATTGAGTTAGGTCTATACTATTACCTATTTCTCAATTTTCTTGAATTCTTTTGAAATATTTTAGGGTATTTTAAAAGGTTCCTAAATTTTTTAACAGATTTCAATAATTTGAAGGAATTTCAAAGAATTTTGAAGATTTGAAGAATATTTTTAAAAATTCCAAGAAATTTTCAAGAGCTTTGAAAAGTTTCTAAATATTTAAAAGGTATTCTAAAAGATTCCGAAGAATTTTCAATAGATTTCAGTAATTTGATGGGACTTCAAAGGATTTTAGGGTATTTTAAAAGATTGCAAGGGATTTTATTTGATTTATGAGAATTTCAATAATATTATGGAATTTTAAAAAGTATTTTAATAAGTTTTCCAGAATTTCAGGAAGTATCAGCAGATTTTATGTAATTGCACGGGATTTTATAATATTTTAACGGATTTCAAAGAATTAATTTACAAGAATTGAGGGATTTTAAAGATTTTGAAGATTTGATGATATTTTAAAAGATTCCAAGGCATTTTGAATTGATTTCTTCAATAATTTGAAAGGATTCCAAAGAATTAAAAAATTTTTAGGGCATTTTTAAAAATTCCGGGTATTTTTCAAGAGCTTTAGAAAATTTTAGCGGATTTCAAAGAATTTATTTACAAGAATTGAGGGATTTCGTATGATTTTGAAGATTTTATGTTATGATATTTTGAAAGATTCCAAGGCATTTTGGATTGATTTCAATAATTAGATGGAATTTCAAAGAGTTTGAAATATTTTAGGGTAAATAATTTCCTAGAATTTCGGAAGATATCGAACGATTTTACAGGACCTATAAGGATTTTAAAGAATTTATTCAAGAGAAGTGAGGTGTTTCGTAGGGTTTCAAACATTTAAAGAGATTTCAAATTATTTTGTGGAATTCCCCTAAATTCTAATTAATTTATCCGGAATTTCGTAGGGTTTCAAATATTTGAAGATATTTTCAAATATTTTTTGCAAATCATTTGGAATTCACCCTGCATTCTTTTTAATCCTTTTGAAGTCTCCTAAATTCACTCCATTTTACTCTTCAGCATTTCATCATATTCTTTTAAATTCTCTTTAATTTTTCTAAACTTATTTCAAACTTACAATTCAATGCATTTTTTCATATTTTTGAATTGTTTTGAAATCACTTTATTGTTGTTTAAATTCCCTATCAGCGTGTCTTTGGTCCTTATATTTTATAGAGCATTAAAGATAATTTAAAGCATTTATTGTTTAAACAAATATATATCACACTTAATACATATATTTTTACAAAAATATTCTAGAGTGAAATAAACATATACTTTTTTTAAATTACAGAATTGCTACAGGAATTTTCAATAAATAAAGTTGAAATTAATTTTATTATTATGGTTGAAAATCGCAAATATTTGGTGGAAAAGTAATCTGTTTTGGTTGGGGATTTAAACTACTTTGTTGAAAATTCATCTTTTTTTATTGAATTCAACTATTTTTGGTATAAAATTAAAATCCTTTTTGTGGTTGAAATATAATATATCACGTTTTTCGTTTAGAATTCATCTTTTTTTGGTAGAAAATTCAACTACTTAGTTGGAAGTGGAACTACTTTCTTAAATTTCATTTAGTTGGTTGATGGTTCATCATTTTAGTTGAAACCTCCTTCTTTTGTTCAAAATTTAATTCTTTTGTTGACAATAATGTTTTCTAGGTGAGAATTGTTCTAACTGAAAATTTAACTCGTACATGTTTAGTTCAAAATTTATTTTCTTAAGTTGAAAATTCAAATATCTGGTTTAAAATTCCTGTCTTTCATTGAAAACTCGAATTTTGTGGGAGAATATTTAATCATCTTGGTGAATAATTCATCCTTTTGGTTGGAAATTCCTTTAAAAATTCAAGTATTTGGTTTAAAATTCATGTACTTTGTTAAAAATTCATCTTATTGGTTAAAATTTGAAAATTGATCTTTTTGGTTGAAAATGAGATTTTTCTTATTTGGAATTCATTTTTTAAACTGGAATTATAACTTCCATTTTTTGTCGAAAATTTATCTTTTCTGATAGAAATTTAATCTTCTTGGTTGAAAATTATACTATTTCGTTGAAAATTTACTTTACTTTTATTGAAAATTAATTTTTTACTGAAAATTTAACTATTCTATTTTTTTGATGAAAATTTATCTGTTTTCGGTGAAAATTTAACTATTTGTTGAAAATCCGTCTTTTTTTTTTGTAAAAGAGTACTCTTATTAATTGAAAATTCGTTTGTTTTTGTTTGGAAATTTATTTTACTGACTGAAAATTATCCTACTTAGTTTTGGTAGAAAAATTATCTTTTGAGTTTGAAATGCATGTATTTGGTTGAAAATTAAATTTTTTTTAGTTGAAGGTTCATCATTTTAGTTGAAAATCCACTTTAACTATTACATTTTTTGTGGAAAATTTACTTTTTTTGATAGAAATGTAATCTTTTTCGTTAAAAAATTATCTGTTTAGTAAGAAATTAAACTATTCTATTTTTTATTAAGAATTCATTTCATTCATTGAAAAAAATGTGTAGTTGAAAATTCGTTTTTTTTTTTGTTGATAGAAAATTCATCTTTTGGATTGAAAAGTCCACTAGTTGAACAAAATTTCATATTTTTCGTTGAAAATTCATCATAGTGATTAAAAAATATTTTCTTTGGTTGAAAATTCGTTTCTTTTTAGTTGAAAATTAATTTTTTTTAACTGAAGATATAACTATTCCATTTTCGCTTGAAAATTTATATTTTTAGTCGAAAATTAATTAATTTTGCTGAAAACTATTTTTTTTTAATTTACTTTTCTAACTGCAAATTGAAATATTATATTTTTGGTTTGTAAATTTAGCTTTTTTAGTTTGAATTGAACTATTTTGTTGAAAAATCATTTTTTTGTTATGAAAAAAATAGATTTTTTTTTTTTTTTTTTTGAACATTTATTTTTCTGACATTTTAACTATTCTAATCTTGGTTGAAAATTGATTTTTTTTAAATGAAAATTCATAAACTTAGTTGAAAATGAGTCTTTTTGGTACAAAATTAATCTTTTGGGTTGAAAATTCAACTAAACAGTTGGTTAAAAATTCTTATTTTTGATTGAAGATTCATCATTTTAGTTAGAAATTAATTTCTTTGGTTGATTTTTTTGTTTGACTTGAAAACACAACTAAAAAGTTTTTAAAATATATTTAGAAACAAATTTTTTTTGCATTAAGATTATTAATCTTCTAGGTGTATTATATTAGTTTTATACCTCGAAGAATTTATAAATTGGGATATTTTATCAACCCTGAATCAGGCCCTGTTTAAGGCGAATAATATGTTTTCTATTACTTTGACTTTTATCATTTAAATTTAGCACCTTTTCCAATTTGAAGCGATTTTTTAAATCCTAATTCGAAGTGCTCATGAATGCTCATTCAATTCTCATGCTCGTGAGAATTTCTCCGAGCACTTAAACTCTTTAGAACACTACTGAGGCCTGTAATAATCAAGGAAAATGAAAAATCAGGAACCCTGTATTTTAAAACGAAAAATATAAATATTTTTAGAAATTTTCAAAATTAAGTTACTTAAATTTGCTTGATTTTCTAATTACAGGAGGAACGGGATAGGCAGAGACTCCGCGAGAGAGAACGACTTGTTCGTGAGGAGGAACGTAGACGTCGTGAAGACATGGAAAGACAACGGGAGGTGGAGCGCAGACAGAGAGAAGAAGCCACTCGGCTCGAGAGAGAACGAGAGAAATTGCGACGAGAAAGAGAGCGAATTGAACAGGAGAAGGCGGAACTTCTTCGTTTGGAACGAGAGCGTCAAAAGCTGGAAAGGGAGAAATTGGAACGCGAGCGACTCGAGTTGAAGAGGCAGCAGTTGCGTTTAGAAGAAAGTCGTCGAGTGCCACCTCCTCCATCCATCAAAAGAACGTCGAGCGACCGACGCGATCCTCGAGATTTATACGTCGAACCTGACAGAAAACGCTTGACCACAGAACATGCCAGAAGACACAGTCCTGAGAGAGTTCCGGATAGACGCACAGATATTTTGGAACGCGTTTCTGACCGCAGAATGGACCCTTCTCCTCCCACCAGATATGATGCCAGCAGGTTTGTTTGTGGATTTATTTTTCAGTTTCGAGAATTTTATAACTTGAATCGCCACTCATGCAATCCCTTGTTGTCTCATTAAAACTCGTTGCAATCTTTTACAATACCTCGTAATTCCCCCTTAAGAAAACATATTATAGGAAATTCAGTATAGGTCTTTAATTATTTTCCTATAGTGAATTTCTTATATTTTTTTCGCGAGTCTCAGACCTCGGACGACTCACTACACTGTTGTCATCAAAAATGTTGAATTTTCAAGTCAAGAAAATGAGATTTTTGAACCAAATAGTTACATTTTTAACCAAAAAGATGAACTTTCAGCACAGAAAATTAATTTTCAAACAAAAAAAAATTCAACAAGATACATAAAAATGTTTAGCCAAATGGTGGAATTTTCTATCAGAAATATTCATTTTCTACCAAAAAGGCGAATTTTCCAAAAATTAACTCAAAAATATAAATTTTTAACTAGAATTAATGTTCAATTATAAAAATTAATGAATTTTCAACAAAACAGTTTAATTTTGTACCAATTAGTTCAATTTGCTAAAAAAATTGTTGAATTTTCCAACAAATTGTTGAATTTTCAAGCCAGAAATGGAATTTTCAACAAAAAAGTTAATTTTCAACTAAAAAATATTAATCGTCAACCGACAGTTGCTTTTTGAATCAAATAGTTAAATTTTCAACCAAAAAGATGAATTTTCAACGAAGAAAATTAATTTTCTACAACAACAAAAAATTAATGCTCAACAAAATATATAAATGTTTAGCCAAATGGTGGAATTTTCAATCAGAAAGAATAATTTTCTACCAAAAGGGCGAATTTTCAACAAATCAACTAAAAAATATCAATTTTTAACAAACACATTCATTCAAGATAATTAATTTTCAATACAAAAATTAACAATTTTTCAACAAAACAGTTTGATTTTGTACCAAATAGTTCAATTTTCTAACAAATTGTTGAATTTTCCAACGTTTTGTTGATTTTTCTAGCCAAAAATCGAATTTTCAACAAAATACATTAATTTTATACAAAATTGTTAAATTTTTGAGTCGAAAATACCAATATTTTTCTACAGAACAGTTGAATTTTCAACAAATTACATAAATTTTCTACTAAATAGTTTGAACAATTGATGCAGTAGTTGAATTTTTAAATTTTTATTGAGGAAAATTAATTTTCAATATAATCAACCAATTTTCTGCATAACAGTTTAATTTTGTACGAAATTATTGAATTTTCAAGCGAAAAAAACAACGAATTTTCAACAAAAAAGTCAATTTACAAGCAATCAGTTGAAATTTCAACAAAAGAGTAACATTTTTAGTTAAAATTTGCTTTGTAACCAAAAAAAAAACGAAATTGAATTTTCAATAAAAAAATTAATGAATTTTCAACAAAACAGTTTAATTTTGTACCAAATAGTTCAATTTTCTAACAAATTTTTGAATTTTCAAGCCAAAAATCGAATTTTCTACAAAATAAATCAATTTTCTACAAAATAGTTAGATTTTTTAGTCGAAAATACGAATTTTTCTACAGAACAGTTGAATTTTCACCAAAAAGTTTATTTTCAACTACAAAATATTAATTGCCAACCAAACAGTTGCTTTTTGAACAAAATAGTTAAGTTTTCAACCAAAAAGATGAATTTTCTACCAAAAAGACAAATTTTTAACAAATTACATAAATTTTCTACTAAACAGTTTGAACAATTGATGTAGTAGTTGAATTTTTAAACAAAAAAAGATCAGTTTTTAACCAAAAATGGTGCAGCTAAATTTTCATTGAAGAAAATTAATTTTCAATAAAACGAAATTCTTAAATTTAATTAATTGTCAACTTCAACACAGAAAATTAATTTTCCACAACAACAAAAAATTAATTTTCAACAAAGTACATACATGTTTACGCAAATGGTGGAATTTTCAATTAGAAAGAATAATTTTCTACCAAAAAGGCGAATTTTCAAAAAATTAACTAAAAATATCAATTTTTAACAAAGCTTCATTCAAGAGAATTGATTTTCAATACAAAGTTTAATGAATTTTCTATTTAACCAAGAAAAAGGAACTTTCAACCAAACAGTTGTACTTTTAACCAAAAAATTGATTTTCTACCAAAAAAAGACGAATTTTCAACAAAATACATAAATTTTGTACAAAATTGTTAAATTTTTGTGTCGAAAATACGAATTTTGTTCTACAGAACAGTTGAATTTTCAACAAAAAAGTTATTTTTTAACTAAAACAGATTAATTGTCAACCAAACAGTTGATTTTTTAACAAAATATTTAAATTTTCAACCAAAAAGATGAATTTTCAACGAAGAAGATCAATTTTCTTACCAAAAAAATTAATTCTCATAAAATACAGACATTTGTAACCAAATAATTATTTAAAACCAAGACGATTAATTTTGTACTATAAAAAAAGAATTTTAAACAAAATACGTAAATGTTTTAACAAATAGTTGATTTTTCAAGAAGAATATTAATTTTCTACCAAAAAGGCAAATTTTTAAAAAATTACATAAATATTTTACTAAATAGTTTGAACAATTGATGTAATAGTTGATTTTTTAAACCAAAAAATATCAGTTTTTAGCAAAAATGGTGCAGCCAAATTTTCATTGATGAAAATTAATTTTCAATAAAATCAACCAATTTTCTGCATAACAGTTTAATTTCGTACGAAATTCTTGAATTTTCAAGCGAAAAAAACAACGACTTTTCAACAAAAAAGTTAATTTACAACCAATCAGTTGGAATTTCAACAAAATAGTAACATTTTCGGTTAAAAAATTGCTTTGTAACCAAAAAAAAAAAAAAAAAAAACGAAATTTAATTTGCAATCGAAAAAGATTAATTTTTAACCCGGCAGTTGCATTTTTAACCAAAAAATGTGAAATTTCTACAGAAAGAGGTAAATTTTTAAATCAAAAAGATGAATGTTGAACGAAAGAGTTGAATTTTTAATAAAAAACATAATTTGTTAGGCAATAAAGAAAAAAAAATTCTATCAAATTGTTGATTTATTAAAACAGTTGAACTTTCAATAAAATTATTTAATTTTAAACCAAATTATAATTATTGGGTTCTGTTAATTTAGTTTGAATTTAAGTGGAAAAATGAGAAAAAGGGGTAAGACTGTGAGGCCTGAGATAAATAAATAGGAATTTTGATAATTTATGGACTAAAGAATAATATTCTAAATAAACATTTCGTCAGATTTTATAAAAATTTAACGGGATTTAAAGATTTCTAAACATAACAGGAGATTCTAAGGGATTCCAAAAGATTTAAACAATTTTCAAAGGACTTTCACGGATTTTAAGGGTTTTCAAAAGATTTTTAGAAATTCCAAAATTCTTGAAATCCTTGAAAAAGTATTCCTGGCGATTTCAAGAGATTTTAAGGTACTTCAAGACATTTTATAAGATTTAAAGGATTTCAAAAAATTTCCAATGATTTAAATGGATTTTAAAGATTTCTATGAATTTAATCGATCCTTTTTGGGGAACTTTAATGAGTAACTATAATTTAATGTATATTCAAGGAATTTCAAACGATTTATACTTTTTAAACTGATTTTTTTACGCTTTCCGAAGATTTCAAGCGATTTTAAAGGATTCTAAAGGATTTCAAGAGATAGCAACAATTTCAAGGTATTTCAAAGAATTTTGTAATATTTCCAAAGATGTCAGGATATTCCTAGTGAACCTTGGAAAATAAGTTAAATTGAATTTCAGGGAAATGCCTAACAATTCAAAAGATTTCAAGGAATTTCACCAGATTTAAGGATTTTATTAAATTCAATCTAAAATTACGAATTTTCAACAAAAGAGTTAAGTTTTCATTGGAAAAGGATGACGTTCAAAAAATGTTGAATTTTTAACAAAATGACAAAAATTTTAATCAAAAAAGATGAATTCTCGACCAGTAGACTCTACAACCAAAATTAATTAACTTTAAATAAAAACTAGTTGGATTTTCTTATTTTTGTTTCAGTTTAAAATATTCCATTTTTAAGCCATTCAATTTGAAATTTTTTAATGAAAAAAAAAAGATCAATTGTGAAAGTGTTGTATTTTGTTCTTTAAATAACTTAAAAATCATTAAAATGATATAATTTTGAACATTTACTTTATTGATTCATTCTTCAAATTCGAGCATTGAAAATATCATGGATTTATATTTTTTTAACTTGAAATCTTGGAACTCTTCAATTTATAAAACTTAAAAATCAAAAGTTTAGCATTTGAATTGAAACTTTCTGTCATGATAATTTTACTAATCCAGTAAAGGAAAAATATTGATTTAAAATTGCAGCGGCGATTTTCGTATTTAAGACTATTTCGAAACTAATGAGACAAATTTTACAAACAGATCGGCCCAAGATTTGGGACTAAAGAAGGATTTCAAAAGAGGCAGTGAATTTTCTTCTCGTGGCAGTCGACCAGAAGCTTTTACTGATGTTTCTCGAGGAAGGGAAGTAATTGTTCGCCGTGATCCTTTACCAACTCAAACCCCAACAATCGACCCTCGCCAAGTTAAAGAAAGGTAAGTTTATTTTCAAAAACCAAAAGGAAATGCAGGAAAAATGATTGAAATCTCCTAAAAAACCTCAAATCGAGAATTTTTACCCTATTTTGCCCTCCCCCCTTTTTTTACAAGGTTTCGATTCATTTTTTAAGATTTATCAAAATAAATTCAAGACTAGAAAAAAAAACACGTTGAAAGAGATAATTTTTGAATTTCAAATATGTCCTAAACATTTGTTTGCTGATTTAAAGGACATGGGAGACAACGAAAGAAATCGTTAACGATTCAATCGAGAAACTAAACGCGAAAGATAAATTAATTCTATGGCTGCAAATCAAGAATAAGGACGAATTTTCTACAAAAAAAAAGGTGTTTTTTCAACCCAAAAATATGAATTTTCAACAAAAAATATCATTTTTAACCACATATATTAGAATTTTTAATCCAAAAAGACGAATTTTCTGCAAAACAGTTTAATTTTAAAGCGAAATAGATGAGTTTCCCACAAAACCTTTAAATTTTCAACCATAAAGTTTATTTGCAACTAAATATTTGAATTTTCAACCAGATAGTTGAATTTTCTACCAAAATAGTTGAATTTTCAACAAAATAGTTACATTATCAACCAAAACAAACAAAAAATGCATTTTTAAATAAATCGTTCAATTTTGAACCCAAAAAGATTTAATTTTAAACAAAAAATGTAATAGTTTATATTTTCACTAAAAAATATTAAATTTTACATCAAAAGCAGTTGAATTTATCAAAAAAAAAAGATTATTTTTTAACAAAATAGTTGAATTTTCAACCACAATATATTTTTCTGTCAAGAAAGAAAAAAAAAATGTTGACCAAATTGTTGAATTTTTAAGCTAAAAAAAAAGAATTTTCTACAAAATACTACAATTTTTAAACAAAAAGTTTATTTTCAACCAAATAGTTCAATTTTGTACCAAAATAATTAAATTTTCAACAGAATAGTTACTTTTTTAACCAAAGAGATGCATTTTTAAATATAATTATGAATCTTTAACCAAAACAAAAATAATTAAAAAATAAATCGTTGAATTTTCAACTAAAAAAGATGGATTTTTATGCCAGAAAGACAAATTTTCTACAAAACAATTGAGTTTTTAACCCGTAATTATCAATTTTCAATAAACAAAAAGTTAATTTTTAACCATATATTTAATTTCCAATCCAGCAAAATGAATTTGCTGCAATACATTTTAAATTTGAAGCCAAAAACAAACAAAAAAACAATTTTCAACCAAATTGTTGATTTTTTTTCTAAATGGTTGCATTTTCAAGCCAAAAAGACGAAATTTTTACGAACCAGTTTAACTTTCAACCCGAAAATATGCATTATCAACAAAAAAGTTCTTTTTCAACCAAATAATTGAATTTTGTACCACATAATTGAATTTTCTACCAAAACATTTGAATTTTTATCCAAAAAATGGTTAACACAATTGTTGCATTCTCAACCAAAAAATATGAATTCTCAACGAAGAAAGTTAATATTTGATATTTCAACGAAAAGCTATTATGTTTATTTCGAGTCAGAACCGTATCGACGAATTCAACAGGAAAAAAATGTCAACCAAATTGTTATTTCCAAGCGAAAAAGGTCAATTTTCTACAAAATAGGTACATTTTTTAGAACAAAGAGATGAATTTTGAACTAAAATGATTTTTAACAAAGTCGTTCAATTTTTAACCAAACAGTTGAATTTTCAACCAGAAAAAAATGAATTCTGAACAAAAAATGTAATAGTTGATATTTCAACCAAAAAAGATTTTAATTTTTAAATTAAAAACACAAAAATGACTTGAAAAACTCTCTAATGAAAAGAGATACCCAAATGACATAAACAGATTTAAATAATAAATGAAATCCTTTTTTAATCTGCATTTTTCGGGGGAAAATCCCCTTTTTTTACCTAAAATTGAACTATTGGACTACTGTGATCCCTGGACATGTTCAGGATGGCCCCTGGACCGAGAAATGACAGTGAATTTATTTTTTGCTCGCGAATTTTACAAATTTTTACGAAACAAATCTGTCCAACAAATAGTTGAAAATTCACTTCAACTATTACATTTTTTGTGGAAAATTTACTTTTTTTGATAGAAATGTAATCTTTTTCGTTAAAAAATTATGTGTTTAGTAGAAAATTTAACTATTTTATTTTTTGTTATGAATTAATTTCTTTCATTGAAAAAAAACTGTTTAGTTGAAAATTTGTTTTTTTTTGTTGATAGAAAATTCTTTTCTTTTTAGTTGAAAATTATTTTTTTTTTAACTGAAGCTATAACTATTCCATTTTCGCTTGAAAAGTTATATTTTTAGTTGAAAATTAATTAATTTTGCTGAAAACTCGTTTTTTATTCACTTTTCTAACTGCAAATTGAAATATTAGATTTTTGCTTTGTAAATTTAGCTTTTTTAGTTTGAATTGAATTATTTTGTTAACAAATCATTTTTTTCTTATGAAAAAAAAAATATATTTTTTTGAAAATTCGTTTTTTTTTTGGTTGAACATTTATTTTTCTGACATTTTAACTATTCTAATCTTGGTTGAAAATTGTTTTTTTTTTAGATGAAAATTCATAAACTTTGATGAAAATGAGTCTTTTTTGGTAGAAAATTAATCTTTAAGTTTGAAACTTCAACTATTTCGTTAAACATTTATATTTTTGATTGAAGATTCATCATTAATCTTCTAGGTGTATGGTTGTTTTTATACCATTTTCGCTTGAAAAGTTATATTTTTAGTTGAAAATTTATTAATTTTGCTGAAAACTCGTTTTTTTTTTATTTAATTTTCAAACTGAAAATTGAAATATTATATTTTTGGTTTGCAAATTTAGCTTTTTTAGTTTGAATTGAATTATTTTGTTAAAAAATCATTTCTTTTCTTATGAATTTTTTTTTATCTAATTCCTTTTTTGTTTTTGGTTGAAAATTTATTTTTCTGACATTTTAACTATTCTAATCTTGGTTGAAAACTGATTTTTTTAGATGAAAATTCATAAACTTTGTTGAAAATGAGTCTTTTTTGGTAGAAAATTAATCGTTTGGGTTGAAAATTCAACTATTTG